>JAWNMU010000576.1:600000-780000 GCA_035043665.1 Drosophila quasianomalipes | reverse complement strand
GCAACAACGCTTATGTCACCCTTGTCACCTCATCACATGGCCTGTTGCACACCGACTCTTAAGTGGTGGAAACATCAAATTTAGATTTATATTCCCATAAGGGGAGTTGTATTAAAATCTTAAATATAAAAAATAATGGTATTTTTCGAATAATATTAAATAGAAAGAGAGAGAGAGTGAGAGCGAAAGAGAGGGAGATGTTAATAGCTAAAAACTAAAACAAATTTGAACAGAATTGAGAATCGAACCCAGGGTATGTAGTTACTCAGTAAGCCTTCTTTTGGGAGTACAACCCAAGCCACTATTAAAATGTACACCGAACATTTTTGTGAAGCTTTTATATATGTAGGTCTATGGAATGTTACACATACAAGCTTATACTTTTTTGAAAGGTAATTAATTACCGTTAATATAATTTAAAAAGTACATTAAGTGAAAGTGATACCATCAGAAAAATGCACGTTGTATATCGTAAAAGTGGCTTTGGATTGTATAACCATTTTTACACTCTTCAGGGCGTGAATTTAAGTTGGCAGAAAAATTAATTAAAAGCGACAGGGAATAAGCCTTTAAGCCGAACGGGTGTGGAATGATTCAAAGAGATAATACAAATTACTAATAAATCGGTAAAGTTAATAAATTGTAAATACTACAAGAATGCCATTTAATAAGTAACAGTGAGAATTGAATTGAAACACAATGTTTCGCTTGTATAACGTGTGGCAAATGTAATTACTTAGTCACATATAAAAATGATTTTTATATTTGAGTCGCAGTTGAGTCAAGAAAGGCCACGTCAGCACAAGTGCTGTGATTCACACGCCCTTTAATTACTGGGACTAAATTGCCAAGGGTCCACGTTGACCCACACATACACGCAGCCCATATAAAATGGCCCAATCAAGGAGTAATTTTCTTCGCATTTACTTACAAATAATTCCGATTAATTTAAGGTGCATGTAATTAAGAGTTGGCAATTAATTTATCGATTGATCGATTTCTTGATAACCCGATTGTTGGTTGTCAGCATGTTGCATACGTTTCGTTTTTTTTGTTTTTTTTTTTACTGGGTGCGGCTGCTGTCTACAAAATACAAATTGATTTTTATCGATCTCTCATAAATAGAATCATTGCTCGAGGTACTAACTACATGGAGTACACAAAATATCACTCTTTGGCTTGTTTGCTTATTGCTCACGTTTCAGATATCTTGTTTGTTGCCAGCGACTAGAATTGAAAGTTGATTTAACATTTTGATAAGCGTTCGCAAATTACATGAGAGACCTGCCCAACGACCACAGACTTTGATGTGTTGGCATACGCCTATAAATTTCATGATTATCAGCAGTTTTTTGTTTTATGTTTTATGTGTTTTGTTTTTTCATGTATTTTATGAAATGCATCTGGCGAGGCCGCACCCCAACCCATGTATTTATATTTTCCATATTATACTAGACACGCACAAAACACCAACCCAGCCAATTTCAGCTAGAGACCCAAGTTGGTTTGCGGTTTGTTTTTTTTTTTCCTCTTCTTTTTTTTTGTAAGGGGCGTTTTATGTGCTGTTTGCATGTGGGAATTTTCATTTCAAATAGTTACGAAAGACACAGGAAATCCATTAGACTAAGAAAAACCGTATGTCTTCGATGAGAATATATATGAGATTAGCTCAGTTGTATCAAACATATTTCATTGTCAATATAGTTCAATATGTTCTAAGAACTTAAATGAGACAACAAGGTTTTCAATCAATCTTATAATTTATGTGTTGTTCAAATATTAAAATAACATTGATCGATATAAGGATAAAATCCATTAAGCTATGAAAACCAGCAATTATATATGGATTGTCCTATTTATAGTGTATACCCCAGAAAAATGCATCTTTATCTTAAATTTCAGAAAGAATTCGTATTTGGCTAACGCAAAATTTGCCAACTGCCGAAAAATTCGTGGAAAATGCTGAAATACTAAAAATATTATAGATTGCAATAGAGATATGCATCTGTAGTATTTTTGAAAAAAGCCGCGAGAAATATTAATCTTGGTTCTCGGTTAATGAGGCTTTTCTCAGCACTTATGTGCGCTTGATTTATTTCTCTAGGGTTCTTTGGCCCGATCGGAAGCTTTTCTGTTCGACGTTTTTTTTGTCCGTGAGCTGCTTAACGAGAATTGTGTGCGGCTCTGCGGCTGGTATCAGGCAATGTCCTTTGTTTGAGGGTCTCTCATATAACTGAATGCCTCACGTACCTACGCTGTAAGTAGTTCATGCTTACTTCCTCTTGACTGCCTCGGGGTTCGCAGTTCGATGATGGTCTTTTCACGTGTGTGTGTGTGTGTGTGTTTGTGTGTGTGTGTGTGCAAGTATGTTTGGCAACCCTCAGCAGGACATAAGTCCCTTTCTAATTGCTTGCGTAACCTGAAGCGCTGCGGGGCAACCTCTTCCGTTTCCAAGATTCAGGTTCACATTCCCTCCACACTCGACACACTCGACTCGGCTCAGCTCCACTAAAATGTTCATATTTCAAAAATCGTGCTCAATAAATATTTGCCATGTGTCGGGGGACAACCAAGTGAGGTATCCGACTTTTGCGTCTCAAATATTCGCATAAAAACGTGCTCACCAAAGACATTTTCCAAAGATTTTTAGCTCAATAAAAAACAAGCGGAAACAGCGAAGAACGGCATTTTGGCAAAGTCGAATTTTACACACACTTGCATAGAGAATTTACCAATATTTTTATGAAACTTATTATGGTAAAACTTTATTATAAATTCATAGGCAAACAGAGATCGATCTCTGATCGAATGTGTCTATAACTATAACTATATGAGAAAAGTTATAAAAAATAATTAAAAAGTAAGGTTTTGGTTAAAATCATATATAAACTTGTTAATCAGGACTTAAGCTATCTTCTTCTTGGTGACCATATTGGAATACCCTCCGAAGCAACTGTATGTGAACCAATTCAAGTGCAAATCAAGAATGGGAATGGGAACCTCGAAACGAGTCTCTCTATATCTTTCTGGCAATTCAACTCTCGTGCAAAATGAATGCATGCCACTTACGAGTGTGTCGCCATTCATTTGAGGAAACGCAACTTCAACTTCTCCGAGGAGGCGCCACAATGCATGATTGAGCATGATTTTCGAGGGGACTGCGTCGTTCGTTGGCTGTGAGGCCTCTATATATGTAGTCAAAAGATGAGTGCTTCTATATACATATGTAATGTGTGCATAGATGTACATACTAACTATATATATATATATATATACATGTATATGTACATGTATAAGCAGACTTGCATGCGTACTCATCCATATACCCACATAAGCCCACTCACACACTCGTCCGCATGCGATTCACAGTTGTTGTTGTACTTTGTTCTTCTTTAGCCTCTGAATGGCTTCGTTTATTTTCAACACGTTACTCAAACAATGTTTTTGGTTTATTTAAATTTCTTTCTTATAACAACAGCAACTACTACGACAAGGCAAGCCATGCAAATGCCAGCCCGCTTGTTGTATAAGCCAACAACCCATGCCCCCCTCCCCCACTCCCCCATCTACACACCACCCCGCTTACCGCACACCATCGTCGGTGCACCCCTCTGTGCGTTGCCTCGGTTAACAGCCTTGCCATCAGCGCATTGAGGAAGCCCGCTTTGAGTAAACATTTGAATTTTACATTAAAGGCGGGCGGCAAAACAAAAGCAAAAAAAAAACAAAAAAATATATAAAAAAAAAAATTCGCATTTTTCTTATTTAAACACAACGGCGGCGACTGTGTACAACAAACATTTCACAGTCTGGGCGATGTTTACCCGTTTAAAGCGCCAATGCCACCAATGAGACACACTGTCAGACGATAGGAGTGGCTAGCGGGGATCGCTAGGCTGCCACGCACAGAACAAATAATAAAAAAATAAATAAAAAATAAAAAAGCATTTAAAAAAAATGCAATGAAGTTGGCGGTTATTTTTGCATCCAGTTATCCAAATTATTTGCCAGATGCAAACAATGCAAAATTATTATTCGAAATTTAAATCTTTATTTTTAAAAAAGGCAAACAGGAACTTGAACTTTTACAGTTACTATGCCAGAGCTGTAGATATATATGGTAAGTATTTGCTAAAGTAAAACAAACGGGGAAAAAGAGAAGCAAATGCTGCCTGGGGGGCAGCAAATGGAACAAGATTTCACGCTATTGCACAGGTTCTGCCCTTTTCTTGTCTTGTCAAAACGTTTGACAAACGATAAGTGAACAGGGGGGGGCAGGGGAGCGGGAGCGGGAGCGGGAGCGGGAGAGGCAACAACGAAATTGGGAACGGGATTCGTTGAATCCGTTGCCTGGAAAAACCGTTGTCAGGGCGTTGCCAAACGCAGCTGATTTTGATTTGTATCTAATTGTATGCAAACAGCCCCGACAGACGTGATTTCCTATAGCATATATTGTGGATGGATATGCGACTACATCTCTATATACTTATATATATACATTGTATATTTATATATGCGTAGTCATAGTCACATATGCGGGCGATTTGTTCGATTTTTGCTATTCAATTTTATGCATGAAGTTGATAGATTACTTATGAATGCCTTTTGGGCTTTGCTTTTGTGCAACGAACCAGTTTCTATCCACATTGTATTTTTTTCTTGAGGGTGGATTGGCTCATCATGATGTTGATGGAGTAGATGAGCAAATGTAAATATAATTAAAATTGATTTTAAATAATCTTTAATGCTGTCTGCGCCGTTTCTCAGAATGACAAAAATCTCAACGACAATGAAAAACCTGATATCTTTGAATTATTTGAATTAATTTTGCTTTAACTTTAATGAATCTAATTTGAACAGTCTGTTAGACCTTTTTGTTCTGTGAGCAAAGTTCTCTCTAAGATTCTGCTGCCAAAATTAAAAAATTTATTTAATTGACTTTTGAGTTTACAGTGATTTGCCCAATAGCTATCCTGATTCAGATTAATTGCTTAATTCTGCCTGATTATAGCCTTGTAAGAGTGTCTTGGACTGGTGCATTTGCCAAGTGCGGCCCACTTATTTTAATATTCTTGTCATTAAGTGCGGGATCGTATTCAATTTATTTGATTGCCGTTAACCTAGAACCATACTTTGTGCATTCATATTTAAATTAGTGTCAATTTGTCACATTTTCAGCTAGTTCGTGTACAACGTGACAGGTGTTTAGTTGGCTCAGTTAAGTGGAACTAGGACGTCAAACGTCCATTAGACGAGTACCACGAGTACCCTGTAATAACAAAACCAATACCAATACTAAAGTGCCACGCAATCATAGTGCTTTGACAGCTTGCACTTTTGCATTATTTACCATTTCGATTGAATACAGTTACCGGTTCCCGTGCAGTTTATAATTTGCGGTCATGTTATAAAGTTTAGGGCAGCCATTATTAAGGGCCCGTTTGATAAATCTAAAAACTTTCCTTTGTCTATAACAGGCGAAAAGTCGATCTATGACATTTGTTCTATATTTGAAGAATTCATGAAAATTACAGTGTCCACGAGTAATAAGCTTGTAATTAAATATTGCAGCTGGGGCAGAGACACGTCAGTCGTTTCAAAGTCCGAGTCAGCAACAGCAAAAGCAGCCGTTAGCGTTCCCAGGCCTCGACATCATCAGGGGTTGTCTGCCTAGGGGCTGTTTTTTTTTTTTTTGTCTATTGTTTTAACCCTTGCAGAGGGTATTCAAAGTTTGTCATGAAGTTTGCTAGCCGAGGCGATATAACCAGGTCTGTCTGTCTATCGCTCTATTTGTACAGGATGCAGCTCCTCATTTCGAACTATTATTTCATATAACTTGCTTGGGAACCAAATTAGAAATTTTATTAAATATTATCCGTTCTGCAAAGGGTAGCCAATCTTCGGTCTGCGTTATTACTTTTTAATATAATATACATTTTTTTTTTTTTTTGTTCGTCCCCTTTTTGGTCGAGTGCTAAGCGCTAAGCGCTTACGTGGCCACAAATACGTAAACGAGGTCATTAAGCAATTTAATATTTGAACCCACTGATTATAATCGAATTGAACCAATAGCAATGACGCTCACGGAAAACCTTGTCGACTCAAACTGAGACCTCTTTGGAACTGTCTCTCTTGGGAATGGAATTGGTGGGATTGGGTTACGCATGCCACGTTCAAAGTTAAAGTGAATTTTTTATGACATTTGCACGAAATATTAAGGTGTAATGGGTATTAAGACGCAGACATGGGGCAAGCTTAAGCAACGGTCGTCCGTAACCACTGAGAAGTGGAGAAGAGGAGAAGAGGAGAGGGAATTGCGGAGTTGAGGATTGTTGCGGATTGTGGCCATGAGCAACCGTATATACATACAGACCTACAAGTGCGGCTTAGTGGCACGTTCAGTTGACATCAGCTGCTGCTGCTGCTGCTGCTGCTGCAAAAGTAAAGCCAGTTCAGCAGTGACGTCTGAGAAGGCGGTGAGAGGAGAGCGGAGAGTCAGAGTAAGGTATAATCTTCAGCGTGCCAAATAGCAAAGTCATGCACAAGCAATCAGAGAGAGGAGAGAAGAGCTCTGAAATAGAGAGGGATGGCCGAAGGGGAGAATTGGTGCTGCAAACTTATGGTCATCAAGAATAGATGGATTTTCGAAAAATAATACAGAGCTTAATTTTGTCTGTCAAAATGATGAAAACGTTGAAAAGTCTCACAAATTGTATTTGTTCATATATACATTTTGTCACTAATCGCATCGTTTGGCCGAACTCATAATTCCTATCCCGTATTTGCCTTAATGAGTTTTTGAGTAATTAAAGTTCACAGACAAAATGAAATCCGCATTATTTGCAGAGCTTTATTATTATGTGTTTCTCGTTAAAAACTTTATGCTTGTAATTTCGCTCAAAAATTTGTTTCTGTTGCTCAAAATATTTTGTGTAGCTTTAGGTATACTTCTAGATTTGCAAATTAAATACAGCATAAAAAAGATGTTTCAACATTCCAAATTTACACTATTTGCTGCATTTTTTCAGCAAACTTGCTTTGAATAAATCTACGTTATACAGATAAAAATGGAATGTGAGGGACTGACAAGTTTTTCAAGTATTTCTTGCCAGGTACAAGTTACAGTGATGCCAAAACTATTGAAAAAATCCATCAAACATTATTTATCTAAAATTTTCAGCTAAAAAATAATAATTTGATAGTCGAGGAAAACTACTTTTTTGCTGGTATTCATTAGCTCCAATTCAAATATTCATTAGAGACTTTGTATAAAACAACTTTCATGAAATATATTCGACCAAGACCACGAGTACCTGGGAATTATATTTAATACCCGCAGTGATCTCAGAGCTTAGAATTAAATTAAACGCTCATTAGTCTTTGGTATCTTAGGCATATCTACAATCCTACGCCTAAAGGTTAGACCCATTTCTAAAGAACAACAAATGCTGCCCCTTGCACAAAGGCACACCTTAAGAGGCCACACAGGTAAACTCGAAATGTTCGGCACCTCCGCCAAGCATACACAGAGAGAAATAAATTGCATTCCTAAAATAGAATTGCAAATCAATTTTTTTCTTTCAAGAAAGGTAAATTGTAAATCAGAGAAATTTGACCTGAAATTAATAAAACATATTAATAATAAACGTCTTACATATTGCATTCATTTTTTTCGCTGTGTAGCTAAATACATTTGTCTGGGTATTTATGTTTTTTTCGACCGCCCTAAGGGCATTTCCACGACAATGTCGCACTGTGACCTCAAAATGTTTGTCCGACGAGGCAGACTAAAAGCAAATATCAATGTGTGGCATAAGTGTCATGTGCGTATGAGTCTCTCTGTGTCTCTGTGTCTGTGTGTCTCTGTGTCTGTGTGTCTGTGTGTGAGTGTGTGGCTGGATGATTGTTTGCTGGCTGGTAATTAAAAACACCAACAACAACAACAACAACGATGTACTATAGTCAACCTGTATTTTTATTTTTATATGACAACCAAGTTGGGACATATGTGGGAAAACTCTACAAGCACTTGCAGAGACAGCCAAGCTGTGTCGACTCTGTGAGTCTCCTTGGACTTAATTGCATGGATTAAATACTATATGGCTATAATGTGCAGGGTGTTATGGCTGTTATTGTGCCTGTTGTGGCTGTTTTCGTTGCTGTTTCCTGGCCCAACCCTGGCCATAAAATACACATATAAACACATATAAAACCTGCCTCAGTCATCTGCCTTATCGCACAAATTGCACTTTTATAATGATCCGCCCATCCCCCTTAAACGAAAAACTCGAAAATATCCAAAAATTACTTAAATACATGTCCATAGTGTGCTATCGTCGCGTTTTTGGCACTGTCGCCGATCCAAACAGCGTTTTCTGTGTTAATTGCACATTGATGTTGTTCAGTTTGATTTGTTTGTTTTTTTTTTTTTTTTTTTTTTTGTATCGGTTACAGGTTTTGGTGCAAGGAAATTGCCGGACTATAGACGGCAACAGACACACACCCAAACCCACATAGCCTCAGACATTTCAAATTGGCCAGTCCAAAAATGCTCATGGATAATTGTGTCTACTTTTGGTGCGAGTCACAGTGAAAATTGTCCGCTTTTAATGGTTGCAAGTACCTGAGCGAACATACAAGCCATAATTTCTATGTTTGTTGTTGTTGTTGTTGTTGCTGCTGTTGTTGTTGCTTTTGCTGCCTCCTCTTTATAGCGCATGTTATTATTATTTTTTTTTTTTTCTTTATGGAGCGACATTCGCACACGCACTCAAGTGCCGCCCATTTCCATTTGGCGTGTTTGCTTTTGAGATAAGCGACAAATTCATATAATTAGAGACGTCATATTTTGCCGCAAATTACATTAGCAATGCTTGGAAACACTCTCAAGGGAACCTTACTGACTGCAGAGCAAAATCCAAATGCAATAAAAAATATTACTTATAACTTTTGTATATAGGTTAGATGTATATAAATAATTTTTAATTCTCTTTAATGAAATGAAAAATTATGTTTATAATTTATAAGCAGCTCAAACTTGTTGTAGTATTTTAGGTACTTTTACAATATTAAAAGTTTGCAAAAAAAAATACAATTTTTGTTTAATTTCAATGACTGCGCAAATTTATATATAAATTAAAAGCCACTTGATATAAGCATCAGAAGTGTGTAGTGTTTATTTTTATTATTAAGAGTTCTCTGGAATAATATTTTAAAATTGTATATGTTCGTATCTAATAAAAATATTTTTAGCTTCACAGGGCTTAGTTACAAGCTCGGAAAAATGGGTTAATAACTAAGAGTTCAATTTGAGCAGCAGAAAGAAGAACATCGGCTTAATTCTCTAATTACCTTTGATAAAAGGTTTGATGTATGAACTCGATATTTACAGTGCATCACACATCACACAAATCTGTTGAACTATAAAAAAAAAGCAATGCATACCTCTTGCGATAAGTTGTAATTGAGCTGATTGCTCCCATTTATTTGGGGCACGCCTATTTCCGTTCGTGGCATATGAAGCCGCTTTGTTGATATGCCCATTGCCGAGCAATTTTAATGACTTGCACTCTATAAAAAAAAATATAAAGTTGATTAATACGAGTGTACACAATTAATGCCAGTGTACACACTCAGCTCTGATTATTTATAGGCATAATTAAACAAACGTTTTTTTCTATTTTTTTTCCAAAGTGAACGCCTCGCTCAGTCATTCAGTCAACTTACCAAATAAATATATCTATGTACAAATATATAAATACGTATAGATATAGTAATACTTATATCTACAAAGCAATATCACGCATACGCCCCCTTGTGTGCCGTAAACAAATAAAGAGCGTTTGCTGACTGAGCCATCGACTTTTTGTGGCATTTAATTGAGCTTCATTAATCAAAACGACCCAAAAAACAACAGCAACAACCGGCAACAATGGCGGCAATGATTGGTCTGCATGTGTTTGCCATTTCTAATGGCAGCAAAGAGGCATGACATTTCATTTGGCCACAATTGACAACTCCCCCTCACAACAACTGGAGAGGCAATCAAAGTTTTTCCATGCAATTTTTATTTTGATAGGTACGAATATTCTTCTCTTTTCCCTCTGTTGCCTTTCACGTTTTCGGCCTTATCGCATCATAACAATCGTTTGCTTTATTGATGTCATTATTGTGGCAACTTCTCTTTTTTTTTCGTTGTAAATACCAAGTCATTTGCTTTGTTTGTTGTTGCGCATCATTTAGTTTTTTTTTTTTTTTTTTGCTGTTTTTATCTGTTGACCCTCGCCTCAAGTCACAGCGCATTAGTTTTAATATTTCTTTTATTTTTATTTTTTTTTTACACTCGGTTTTACTCCGAAGGTTGCTACTTTGGTGGAGGAAATACAAATTTTAATATTTCTTAATTGTTTAATTTTCGTTTCCAATGCATTTTTAAGGTTTTCCGCATTTTAAAAATGATTCCGATTCTACAATAAATGTCAATTAATTTTATTAGGTATTCATTTGTCGATTTAATTGCTCATGAATACAACTGACAACTGGGTATATGTAGCTTGATTTTAACATAGATAGACATAGATGAATGGGCTGGGCCCTAAGGTGTATATGTAAATTTAAAATGTTAAATGAGCCCGAAGGCGTCTATTGTTTGACTGTTATAGTTTTGAATTGATTGAGGCGCTTTGTAAATATGACTGTTAGGTTACTCAACACATCAGGTTTGTTTGTTTTACGCATCAGAGTATTGATGGCATCATTTGATAAAATAGAATTTTAATTGACTACTCATCATGTAAACTTAAACATGAGACTCACAATGTCAACTTCGTCAGATGTCAGCTAATCAAAATGCAAATGTTTAAAACTAACACAATACAAGTAACTTGACTTGATTTTCGAATATTGAGTTAATTTCAAACAATTTTTTTGCTGTGTATTTAAGGCTGCCCCTTTAGTGTTGCAGCACAAAAGCACATTTGATTAGCAGAGCCACAAAACGACATCATCGCCACTTGAAAGCGCAGTGCAACCAACCCCCCCAAAATTCCATTCAATGGAGCTGTTTTCGATTAGGGGTAAGCTCGCAATGCTTGGGCTCTTGATAACATGTTTTTGCACTTATGCGGGGTATCTTCACTCCACTCTTTCAGCACTCTACTCCCCCAAAACTCGCTAAGGCCATGTGCCTGAATGATTGTCAAATGAAATTAGCTGGATTTGTGTTAAGCCACCAGTAACACATTGGCTTATGATGTTCTCATTGTGTGTGTGCGTGTGTGTGTGTGTGTGTGTGTGGTGCTTGTGCTAAATGTGTCTGCAGCTTATGTGGCTGTTGTGGCATGTGTCTTTCTAATTTCTTTTAGACAAATGTCAAAAGGCCGCTCGCTTGCTTTTCACTTTCAAGAAAGTTAAAAGCATTTTAAGACGCGACAAGTATTTAATTTAAGTATTTTTGCCAGTGAATATTTAATCAAGAGTTTTTTGTGTTAACTCAACTTTTACAATTTTTTGTAATAAACATTTTTAGTTTGCATTTTTAATTAACTAGCCTTAATCATAATATTGCTCTGCTATTCAAATTGAATTAATTTAAACATCTTGCTGTACAATATACGTAAAAGAAAGGGAATGTAAATTATATATGCTGCTGAAATTGTATCTGAGAGCCATTATTTAGTATTTCTCCTCAGGACTAAGGATTTCCCTCGTGAATTTCAGCAGAAATCTAATTTGCTTGCGATCTAAATGGTTAAGGGGTGTTTGCTTGGATACTAATTTAATATGAAACCAGTCAAAAAATGTTTGGCTTTTTTGTTATGCTAAAAACCAAAGCTTTCGCTCTTTTCTATATCTCTTCGGTGCGCCCATTATTCATCCTGCTCTCAGATTCTTAATCCACAGCACGTGTCTTTGCGAGATACTTTTGGGCAGCAGATAAAATTAATTGCACAATCGTCGGAAGTAAATGCCTGGCATTATCAGGGTGCTAAAAAGTGCTAAAATACGTACGTCTAGCTGTTATAATGCGCCTGGCCACACATTCAACAGCTGCAGCGGTAATTGCCAAAAATATATATGTATATATATTCGACATACCCCCTGCTGCTAACGATTCCCCTCCCAATGGCAAAACTGCAGATACTCTGTGCTAGTCGCATCCGCAAGATGCAACTGCACAGATAAAATGGCCAGCAAACAAACAACGCCAAACATGCGAGTTCCGACCGTCGGTCCATAGATAGTGGCAACACCAACCCACACACAAACACACACACACACACACACACAAATACGTATACCCCATAGAGAAGAGCTGGCAATCATTTATTTGAAGCGTCAAACTCGTTTGTCTTATCTGATTACTTATATGTAGATATTTCAATACACTAACTGCGCGCATATCATTTGAACAGCTTCATAAAAGATATTAATTTTTACTCTTGATGTAGTTTTAGCTAGTTAAAGAACCGCTTGACTTATGTCATGCCAAAGTTTGATTCATTTAATAAATATATTCTACTTTACAATTTAATACAAACAAAATTGTATTTTATTAAATGCAATAAATGTCAACAGTTACTAAGTATAATTTATATTCAGTGATTAAAAAATAAATCCGCATTTGTAAAAGTCTTTCATAAAAAACAATAACGTGTTAAATATCAGATAAGTTAAGAACAATTTTAATTGCTTAAAGTTACAATTTCGCATCGACCACTGAATTATATGCATAAAAGTGAACAATAATTGTAAATTAAATTCATTAAATATTTGTATTTAAAGAAATGTTTAAAGAGTATTAAAGCTACGACTCGTCAATTGTTTTTTTCTCAACTGCACGACGACGACGACGACGATGACACGACAAGCTGTGCCGGCTTGTTGTTGTTTAAGTTGTTGTTTTTTTGCTGGTAGCTGCGTTGTTGTTGTCGATGTTGTTGTTATTGTGTTGTTGTTGGCTGTTGTTGTTGTTGGCGTTGTAGCGCGCCAACGCTGTTAGTCATGCGGCGGGGCCAACGCTTAACTTGGCTTTTAGCTTGGGCAAACAACAGACGGCAGACGAAGCAGGCCAGGGAAACAGACGGATGGACGGATGGACGTATGGACGGATGGAGCAACGGTTAGACAGACGAATCATTCATTGCACGCTGTTTTACTGTTGCTGTTGTTGTTGCTGTTGTTGTTGTTGTTACTTTTGATGTTGTTGTCGTTGGCCCCGTCGCACGTTTTGGCTCATTCATACAGGTAGCCAGCAGCAGCAGCGTCGTCGCCGCCGTCGTCGTCGTCGTTGTCGTCATTATCATTTTGTCGTCATCAACGACGTCGGCGCAAATGAAACATAAAAATGAAACGCCCCTTAATAGTCACCGCCGTTGTGTTGTCGCTGTCGTTGTTGTTGTCGTTGTTGTTGTTGTTGTCGTTGTTGTTGTCCAGACTTATGCGTATCTTTCAGATACAGATACTCACACACACACACACACACACACACACATTCAGAAACGGCTTGGCACAGTAACCATATCGTTGCGGTATCTTTTGCATCTGCATCTGAATCTGTATCTGTCAGTGTTTGCATTTTTAGCACAAGTTCTTTTCTTTTTCTTCTGTTTTTTCTGTTTTTTTCTGTTTTTTTCTGTTGTCGCTTGTGGTCGCATTTGAGTTCACATTTTTCAGTGTTTGCTGCAAAGACAGCAACCGCAAAACTGGCTAACGTAATCTTCTAGATACGCACACGCCATATGTGTGCGGTTGCCTGCGTACTCAGCGTACTCAGCTGCTCAGAATCTGCATCTGCGTATCTGTATCTTAACGTATGTCGTATGACTCCCTGCCTGCCCTGTTTTTGGCTTGAATTTCATTTCAGCCTTGCAGCTTGATGCGGTTGCAGCAGTTGCAGCGGATACATTCGCCTTCGCTCATCTCGCTGTCAAATGTCGGCGATTTCAGCGATTTCAGCGATTTCAGCGTTTTCAGTTTTGGCTTCAGCCACACCACACTTCTTATTGTCTAATTAGTATAAATTTCGCATTATTTATGCTTGACATTCTGATTTAATTATGGCGCTTTCATTAAAACCTAATTGGATTTTAATTATATTTTCTTGTCGTCTACGCACACATTTCACCTAATTTCAGTTGCCACATCTCCATGCCACATTTCACACAATACACCATATATACATACATATATGTGTGTGTGCATATACATATATGTATTTTAAGATCCTTGTGAATGCTGGCTGCCTTTTCCCATGCACAAGGCTCAATTTTGCCGTCGTTTTGTGGCGTTATTTATGACGCCCTTACTAACGGCTTGTCCTCCCTTGAAGGGTGGTTCACCGTCTGGGTTCAGGCCATTCTGTGGCATTGATAATAAATTGTATTATTGGATTTCGTTGTTGCCCTTTTTGCGCCTGGCGTCACGTGGTCAGAGTTGTTGATTGCCCCCCACCCACACAGTTCCATTTTGTGGGCGTTAGTCCGCCTAGCACCATACCCCCTCTGCCGCAAATGTAGTCAATCAGACGACCATAAGTGCTGTTTGCTGTCCACACACACACACACACACACACACACACACTAATTGATTAATATTTATGGAATATTACTCACTTTATGCGTTGGCTGGCTGCATCAGTTTTTATCACATTTTCATATGTGATAAGCGTTGCATATTTGAGAGATCCATTAAGTCAGTTAAAATGTGTGTATAGTAAAAAATAAACACATATTCAATTAAATAATTAATTACGTGACATAAGTTTTTACATCTGTCTGTAGGCTTGTACAAAAGTACAAAGACTATGGCTGCGAACAAATAAATTGATTCTATTTGAATACAATGATACTAAATTAAAGCTCAATTAATTTGAGAGCCTATCTTTGTTGTTACTCTGACTGATGCCCTTATCTAATTGGTATGACATTTACTCCCCCCCCCCCCCCCCCCCCCGCCCCCCGCTCCCACTCTTGATCATTCAATTTGCTGTCAATTGCATGCGATGGCTTCTAAATCAATTCACAATAAACTCACCAAATATTGGGCATTGTTCGAATTTATTATCGCTATTGTTGCCAATCGACCTTGCAGGCCTATTTCTATTTCTACGAATGGCTAACGGACAACGAATCCGCAACGCGACACAAATTCACAATTGAGAAAAATTGTTGATTGGTTTTTGCGTTTTTATTTTTGTACTTTGCTCCACATTTCCCGGCCAATAACTGTGCAGCCGCAATGACAACGTGAACAACACAAAGGACACAAGTACAACAACAAATGACATCAGTAGTTATCGGTTTGAATTTTTGACTGGCTGTTTGTTCGTATCAAGTGTTGCTGTTGCGGTTGTCTCTTTAATTATTAAAAAAAAAAAAAAAAAAAAAAAAAAACGACGCCGCCGCAACGAACTTTAAACCCTGAGCACAAAATGTATTAAGCGAAACATGACGCCCACAACTGGCAACTGCAACTGTCTGCAGCGACCTCAAACAATGTAATTCCATCATTTATACCAATTTCGCCATTTATCCGCAAACAATTCGCGAAAAAGCAACAGCAACTACAATGAACGTAACCGTACCGAACCCCAAACACCGAACCCAAACCCAAACCCAAACACAATTCGGATGGGTTTGCCTGCAACGGAAAATTGTCTCTCTGACTCTGCGGTTTCAGCAGCACTGCGGCTGGCTGGGGCTGGGGCTGGGACTGGGACTGGGGCTGGGGGAGGCTGTATTGTGTTCAGCTCGTTTCCGCCGCTTGCCGCCTCGTTGTTTCGATACCCTGCCGCAGAGTATATTGTCATTGGCATGTAATGCACAGCAGGAGACATTCGAGAATTGATAAATCGTAGACATCGTATCGAACAACCGAACTCTGTCTCTGTATTCTCTTTCGATGGCAATTAGCCCACACCTCTTTAAAAATAGCATCTTATATAAAAATTCTTAAAATCTATATCGAGAATGGTTTCAGCTTAGTTCGTTGTTATTATAATTTTATTTTCGATTCTTCAAAACGTATATAAATTCCAATTTAATACGACTAGGAATTTTTCAATTCTAAGCAGACATAAAATTACTTTAGAGAATGACACTCAACCATTGTTTCTAGCACACAAATAATGTACAAATTTACATCAAAATCTTTATTTGAATTTGAAATAATATTAATATTTGATTAGCATCAGGCCTGCCTCTAATAAAAAGCCCACACCTTACTGATCTTCAATCTCCATAATCTCACACCGTGACAAATATTAAAATATTCAGTATTTAAATAATAAACTTTAGTTGGCCTTAGGGCAAATAAGTTTCAGCGCGATGTATGTTATTAATATGAATTCTTTTGAATTGATTATTCTTTTATAAGAATATATATTTAAATAAATAATATTAAGTTAATATAAAATGATAAATCAACTTAAATGAATGGAATGTTACGAGTGATATATATATTTATTTGTAAGGGTAGATTACGTGTCGCGTTGACAATAGCAACTTTTGCGAAATTGTTGTTGTATTATATGAGAACGTGCTTTACGTTCTGCTTATAAAACGGATTAAAAGGTTACACAAGAGCGTGCAGCAGCACCAGCAGCAGCAGCAAGAGCAGGAGGGAGAACTGAGGGAAACGGACACGGATGCGAATACCGTGCAACAACATACTACGAAACTCGCCACGTACGATAGACAAAAGCAGACAAGAGCAGCAGCAGCAGCAGAAGCAGCAGCAGCAGCAGCAGCACTAGAAGCAGCAACAGAGCAGCTGTTGCAGAAGCATTCGCAGTGACAGTCACTTTATTTGCAACTGCCCCTGCGACTCCTCCGCACAATTCCAACTCTATCTGCCTCGCTTGGCACGCACATGTTGGTCACGTTACGTGGGGATTGTGGGGATTGTGCTCTGTGGCTCTCTGTGAATTGCCACGACCAACAATTGCACTTCACTGCCGCCCCAACACACAGCCGCCCCTCCGCCATTTCCCCTTCACTTTGCCTTGCGGTTTCTGACTTGTCTGCGACACGACATTGCTCCACTTGCGAGCATCAACGTTGCATATATATTTTTCTCCCATTTTTATTCCCACTTTTAATCTTTATATATATGTACGTATATATATATATATATATATTTTGTGTTAGCATTATGACATTTACTGTCATTTCACTTGTCATCTGTAAAGCAAATGCCGCAAATGGCAAAATAATCAACATTAAAATGAAATTATAAAAAGACGAACACAGAGGAAAAAAGTGTATAAAAAGCACGCAATGACCAAGTTAAATCCATTAAGCCATTCACTTGATCATCTCAACGCCGGCTTCAGCGACAACTTCAGCTTTAGCTTTAGCTTCATCTTCATCTTCGTCTTTGTCGCCGGTCTTAATCGGCGTCTACATAATTAATTAATTATGCAGCCCGTCGGCGCTTTGCCCTTTTTTTATTGCATACCGCAGGGCGTCGCGAAGCCGGAGCCGAAGGTCAATTGAAAGTGTTGTGCGGCAATTAGTGATAATGGGTGTGGCATAGAATAGAATGCCTACAACAAATGTTCAATCTAGTCTCATTTTTATTTTTATTTTTATTTTTGTTTTGTCATTCTGGGTCAATTAAACAATATTGACATTGCACTCAGCACTGTGCTTACATTTTTCACATTTAATTGATAATTCTGTTTGGGTTCGCTGATAAGACATTAAGAATGAGAAAGAGACAAAATACTGGCGTGGCAGACCCATCTATCTATCGTTTATTTATAGCTGTTATATGCTCTCACCGAAAGACACGGAAATTCCGCTTACCTTGTCTCTTATCGTGCACGTCGTCTATTTTCAGTTGAAGAGGATTATGGGCTTCAAGCATGCAACTTGATATTGTGTCTTTTGGTCTTGTTGCTGTTGCTTTTGTTTTTTTTTTTTTTTTTTTTTTGTTATATTAATTTTGTGTATCATTTTTCTTGATGTCGACATTAAGCTCATACCTTGCAGCTATTAATTGTGGTTTCGTGGTTTGAGTACGTAAGTCTGGTTTTTGAGCAGCTTAAAAGTGTATTTTCAAGTCATGCTGGACAGCTGAAAAGTTGCTGCAGATTAGAAGCAATAAGCAGACAGCATCCTTCTCATATATTTCACTCAATTGCTGACCCACTGTTGGCCATGGCCAACAACCCACACACACAGAGCAGTTAATATTTTAAGCAAAGCCATGCACAAGTAATTTATACGCTACTTAATTTTGATGAAATAATTCCCATAGATATAACAACACTTAATTTCGCACACTAAATATGCCATAATATCGCCGCCAAACTCATTGACGTTCTGGGCGCAAGGGGAGTGGTGGGCGTTGGCAGAGAGGGGGCGGGGCGTAACCAAGGGGAGTGGTTGGCGGTGGCATTTCAATGGCCTGTCATTCATCAGCAGCGCGCAACGAAATGAAAATGAGGCAGCAACAGCAGGCATAATAAAAGAACGGAACAGAGCCGAGCAGAAAACACACAAAAATTTAATGGTTCATGCAAAAATGCTTTGAGCAACAACATTCAAATACATAAACATATATATATATCTATATATCTATATATTTTATGTCCATATATACAGCTATACAGCGCTTTCAAGTTGAGGAAGAACCGCAAAATAAATGCAGAGAATACATTTTCATCTATGCTTTCTATTTTCAAAGAATTTGTTAGGCATTATTATAATTTGCTCATATTTTTGTTCTTGAAAGTCTAAAAATATATTGATTAAAAGCAAACAATGATCTAAAGTTTGTTTCTACTTAACTTAATACACAATAAAAAGCCAAACACTAAAAATAGTACAATTTGTAGCTATTCAGATAAAGAACAATGGTTAACACTATTCTTTGTGGCATCTCTGGGAAATCGATAAAAGATTAATGAGCCAGCAAAGCCAGAAGTTGTTCATATGTATATACTCATATATATATGTATATATATATATATATATATATATATTTCAGTGGGTATGTAATATCGAGCAATTGAAAAGATTATCGCAGAGTTCGCATTCGTTTGCGCAAATGGGTCAGCTGGTGGATAAGAATGCTGTCTGTGCCACAAAACTCACAAAGAAATGCTTTATGAATAATGCTCTCATTGTATCTATTGAAGTGATCAGCATTGTTCCCTGTAAATAAACAGCTACACAAGAGCCAACCACCCCGAAGCAAATTACGTTCGACTCGAGCCCTGGATCTGGCGGATCTGCAGTCATTATAATAAATGCGAATTTATCAAAATTATGCGTAACTAAAATGTGCCACATTGCACACAGTAACAAAAAAAATATATCTAGACAGTAAATCAAGTAATTTATACATGTATGTACACAGTAAAAAAAGCCCTTGTTGTTTTCTGTGTGCTGCACCATTATTTAAGTCTTTTTCGTAATTCAAAATATAAACATTTTTTTATTTTAAGAAAAGCCGTAGTAGATTTATGTATTTAACACCTGCATTTAAGGCTTGTTGAATATGGTTTTATATCGCAATTCAAAATGTTTATAACCTTTTTCATTTTGTTTGGAAAGAGACTATAAAATGGAATTATATACTGAAAACCGTTTTAATTTGAGTTATAACTGTTCTGTTATCATGAACTTGAATAATCATAAATATATTTTTAGAACTTGCTTCAGTAAAAGCTGTTAATCTTATAAACTAGAATAAACTTTAAAAAAAAAAATAGAAAAGCAAATAAGGACTTTTCATATAAAGTACAAATTATTTTGTTGTTCAATGTATTACGTAATCAAAGCCTTTAATATTTAATTATACTAAACTCCACAGTATATAATATTTTTTGTATGTGTAATCATTATATATATTATATATAGCTTAATATCTTCATGCGACTGTGATTCGAAACGGAGCAGATGACGCACACATCGAGATAGAGACAGAGAGATAGCGAGATAGAGACAGAGAAATATAGAGACAGAGACAGAGAGAGAGAGAGAGAGAGAGAGACAGAGGAGAATAGAGGGCCTGTGAGCGAGTGGAAATAAAGTAATTTAAATATGGGATGGTAGCATATACAAAAAAAAAAGTTGCTTTGAATTACATCGACAGCGACAACGACAGCGACTTTTGCACAATGGACGCAATTGTCGAGAATTTGAGAAACTGGGCCCCATCAGCCTCATAGGAAATAAGCAGCGGCAAAGGAAGTTCACAGCTGATTGGCAGTTATTCAAAATATGCTAATGGACAGCCAGCTGGCTGGCAAGCAGGCAGGCAGACAGGCAGAGTAGCAGAGTAGCAAGCTGAGCACAGCTTGCCTCAACTGAGTTGGAAAATCAGGTAGTTTTCACACGAAAAGCAAAGTGAGTGTCTCTGTGTGTTTGTGTGTGTGTGGTGCACAAATAAGCTGCGAATATTGCAAAAAAGGTGCAATGTGTCGCGCGTATCTTACAGATACGTGGCAACAAAGCGGCGACATTGTCTCAGCGCCCCCAGAGCAATATCAATCACCTGTGTGTTTGTGTGTGGCACTGGCAAAAACTACAGCCCCGATGCTCAACATGAGGCATGCACGTTTCTTCTTAAATCTCCTTCAAATGCTGTCTTTGTCTTTTGAATTTCTTTTGAATTTGCTTTTGCTTTTTTTTTTGGTCCGCTTCGCATTGACTTGCCAGCGGCATTTTGATGGCTTTCAGAAATTACTCATGAAAAACTTGGCCAAAAAAAAAAAAAAAAAAACGTAAGAAAAAAATATATCTGCTGGAAATGTTTGAAATTGTTATGCTGTGAAATAAAGTTGAGCTTATCTGGCAGATGCTTTTGTGAGCGAGCGAAAGACTGCAGACGTGTGATAAATACATCCGCATTACGGGCACAGTGCCTCAAGTATCTGCAAGATACGAGCGAGCCGAATCATGTAAGCATTCTTCTTATATAAAGAATTAAGCAACTCGGACAACCGATACGACCACAAGAGAACATCTATTGCAAAAGCCAACACACACAAAAAAAAAAACAAAATAAAACAACAGAGTAAAGATAAGCAGACATAAAATGCTCTGCCCAACTGCAGAGCATGTTACCCAATCACCAAAGAGTTGTGACTAGCGGGAAAGTCAGCGGGGTGAACTTGGTAAAATATTATAGGAAATTTGTGTCGGCATGGGGTAAGGGGCAAGCGGCAAGCGGCACGGGGCACGGGCACAGCCACGGGCATGAAAATGGGCGGCGAAACCGGACGCCGCAGGAAGCCGAAAACCAAACGCAGAACTTTTGCCAGAACAGCCAGAACGCGCAGAACACAGAGCCCAGCCGAGTAACGAGCAAAGTAATTTTCTTGCCGTAACTAATTGAGCCGCTCACGAAGCCGGACGCACATAAATCGAACAATGGTGCAGCCACACAGCTGCAGATACTCACACACACACACAGACACAAAGAGAGAGAGATGCCAACACAGATATTTAGATACTCAGATACTCACGATACTTAGCTACAGATGCTGAGGACGCGTCAATAACTGCCTTGCATTGTTTGGCAAGCGGCAGTAGTACAAGTAGCTGGCAAAAAGTTGCTGGCCTGTTTGGATTCATTGAAGCATTGTGTCTAACAGAGGTTCCTCAAGCGGAAACATTGCGCATAAGTGGACAAAAAAATACAACAACAACAACAAAAGATGAATGACTTTCACAGGGCAGCCAGACCAGCTCCAAGAACAAGAACAAGAACAAAGTCAAAGGCTAATGGCAAATTAAGCGCAGTGTAATTAAACAACGAACGCTTCTGTATTTCCAGCTTTGTAGCTGCGTATCTCTTTCTGCAGCTGTGTGTTGAGAACTTTCTGCATTTAATTTGAACTCTTATTTCATTTTAAAAATCAATTGAACAAAATTTCGATACTAACCAAAACAAAAATGCCAACATTATATTTAGTTGTAATTAAAAGTTTATGTTTTTTCCCTCAATCAATTTAAATGCCTTTTCATACATTAAAGCAAAACTCAAAGCAAAACCCTCTAAGTACTTAGACTCTCATTGTGGACCGCTAAGATTCTCACCAAATCATTAGAACAAGTTTAGTTGTTGAGTTTTAATTAAATTTAATTTTTGGCATCACTATACACAAACTCTTTTATGCCATGAAATTTCAAGCAACCACCTCAGCGACTTGAACAAGAAAGATGAATGACTTTTAAAGGGCAGGCAGGGAGGCAGGCCAGCTCCATGTTGGCTCCAAGAACAAGAGCAAAGTCAAAGGCTAATGACAAATTAAGCGCAATGCAATTAAACAACGGTCTCTACTGTATTTCTATCTGTGTTGCTATGTGTATATGTATCTGTATCTGCTGCTGCTGCTGCTGCTGCTGCTGCTGCTGCTGCTGCTGGGTGTGGCAGACAGTTTAATGAATTGTGTGACCAAAGAAGAGAAGTAAAAACGGAAAATTTATTTTCGCACGCATTTGTCTGAAAACAAAATACCAAAGCATAGAAACGGCAACAGCCCACGCTCCACGTCTGTCAGTCAGTCAGTCCGTCTGTCCGTCCGTCTGTCTGGCTGTCTGTCGCGACGACTTCAGCTACAGCTTCAGCTTATCAGCTGCCTGGAAGATGAAATGAATTTGTGCGAAACTACAAACAAGATTTGCGCCATTCGCTGGCTGGCTGGCTGCCCGACTGGCTGGCTGTGTGGGCAGCCGGAATGACAACGGTTGCGATTTTTTTTTTTGTATAGGGGGCACGGCACAAGGACGCCCACACGTGGCTCTCATTGTCCGGCTATGGCTACGCCAGTGGCCCGCAGTGTTCGATCCAACTACATCTATTCAGACAGCCAACAACATTTGCCGCTGCCACAAATCATTTCCAAGTGCCAAAAGAAAGGCAACAACAACAATTCAGCAACTCGGCAAACGGCATTAGAGCGCTCGCAATTCTCTGCGTCCGAGTCAGATAAATAATATGTCTTCACCCATACATTGTACATATCTATATATATTCCGGCTATGGAGATGAGTAATAATATGCAAACAACATTTTTCTCGACATTTTCTCTGTTTACCCTGCGTCTATTTGTCCAAGCAGTCAGCAGTTTCCGTTGCAGTTGAAAAAATGTCATTTTTACTGTGCCTTAAAATAAATTCTATTTGAATATAATTGAAGAACAAGAAATAACGGTTATCTTAGGTATGCCAAAGATTATGTAGATACCCTTGGAGACCCAAGTTAATTTGCATTTTTATCGGAGCTCGAAATATTATTCTATTTTTTTCGTTTTCAACACAAGTTTCCGCAAAGTCAATTTTCTACATTTTTGTAGGTAACAAATATTAAAAAAAAAATTCCAACAAGCGTATTAAAATAAATTACCTTAAAACCATTATAGTATACTCCTAATAATATAAAATCAATTTTATATATATGAAATTAATAAACAGATACCATTCTAATTATTCTTATAGTTTATGCCAATATAAATTGCCGTAATTACAATAAATATTAAAAAAAAGTTAATAATCATAATATGACTTAAATGTAGGTGCAGATTCCATCTAGAGCACATACCGTAACATGAATGATATCCGTTATGAAACCGGTAAATATCAATTAGTAAACATTCTGCCAACCCATACACCTATTTGAATTTGGACAGTTGCCTTATCAGCTTTACAATATCCATATAATTGTTGACAAAATTGTGGAACTTACGTTAGCATGTTAATCAATAAATATAATTATATTAACCGAAACTCAGTCACAAATTAACACCAAATATCATTGTTTTTTTATGCATTTGCCATGCACACAATGAATGCAATAAATTCCAATTTCAATTGCAACAAATTTCAGATGATTATGGGCAATTAAACTTGGCTTTTGCCATTGTCAAATTTTAAATGCGCACTTCAAATAAGCGGACCCATACCAAATATGTATATATGTATACATATATATATATATATATATTCTGCAACGTTCCACTTTGATCGATACGTGAGCAACAACAAAATTGCAGCCGCGTTGAGTATTAAAATTGTTGTCATATTTATTTACAAAATACAAACCGATTATTTGCATATGCATGGGACATGTGGCAAAAAATTGTATAATAATATCATATTTAAATGCGCTTAAGCCAGCATTTAATGAAATGTAAACCGTACACACACACACATATGTATATATATATATATATATGTGTATGTGTGTGTGTGTGTACATCATGTATATGTAAATATCGATTTAAGTTTCAGAGTTTCACCTTCGTGGCGCGTGAGACCTTCCAACAGAGACGCAAATGATTTATAATTAAATATTTTATAATTATCAGCAGCAACACAAATTTTCAATACAAAGCAAAAAATAAACAATTAAAGCGATAAAAAAGAAACGATATAAATATAAGCAACGCTGTTGAAAATTTATGCTGTGCAAAAAAAAAAAGAAGAGTTCAGTGATTCAACAAAATTGCCCGCTTTGCGTTTTGTTTATGTTTCACTTCTTCTTTTTTCGTTTTTTTTTTTTGTTAGCGTCAACATTTTGTTGCCTTAATTATAAAACACTTTGGCTTATAATTAGGAAGCTGTGTGATAATAAAAAGAATCGACAAAGTGCAACAAAGTTGTTAATTTACCTGGCCGTAACGCTAAAAAGTAATTAAGGCGAGTGCAATGCGCAAATAATTATACTATTTAAATTGTATGCACAACTGATTATGAGCCAGAAATAAATATAAATCGTGCCAGTCAACAGCTGAGCAGAAATGTCGCAAAATGTTGAAAATTAAATCAGCTACCAGATAACGCCAGTAAAAGTATCTCGGCCATTATTCATTACACTTTTTTTTTTTTTTTTTTTTTGTAAATGTAATTATAGACCGCGTTGTCATGGCTAAATAATTTTTTTTTATTTGATAGCAAAAACTGTTCATAATGATATTAAACGAAAAGCGGCACAAATGGTTGTGCTCGTTCAAAACTAAAGGTGGGCCCAAAAGCCCAGACCCTGTCCCAGGTCGTGAGCTGGTAATGGTGAAAACTCAGGGCCCTCAATTTGTGGACTCTAACGCCTACCTGGCTACAGATTTCAGCCAACAATTTGTATTTGATTTTGGAATTTGTATTCAGCCGTTAATTGGCTTTGCTCATTAGCGTCTTGTTGTTGTTGTTGTTGTTGTTCTTGTTGTTGTTTTTTGTCGTTTTCTTTAATGCTATTAACTTTATTTGCTGTTTATTTTATTAGTAATATGGCGTTGTATTTCCTGCGGCCAATGGGCCAATCAGCCCCCCTGCACCGAGCCCTCCTCTAATTTGCCAGTCAACTAATGCGATTGTTATGCCTCAAGTCACCTGAAGTTGCCCATGAGGCATGCCAATCGCATGATTGATAAGCACCTGCTCTTGATAGCCATCAATTGTCAGCTCATTTTTAGGCAGCACACACACACACACACATGCACACACACACAGACAGACAGACACAATTTGAGTTCCTTCTCCTCTCGGCTCATTTCCATAGACATTGCCAAATGAATTTCAAATAAGTCGCATTAATCATCAGCAAATGGGATCAAATTGTCAACAAAGTCCATTACCAAAGTCAAATCGAAAGCATGCCATGAAAATTTCAATAGTTTTCTTCTTACCAACATTGCACATCTAATTGAAATCAATGAATAGAAACTTCCTCAAACCTTAAATTTATGAAAGTCAAGTTTAAATACAGGAGTCACCGGAGAAAGTTATAATTACTTAGCGCTTTAAGGTCTTAGTTAGTTACTTAGTTAGTTACTTTTATTAACTTTTTAAAACATTCGATTTTTTCAGTAAAAAATCGAAAATAGTAATGCCAAATTAGAAATATTTTAAGAATATGTTATTTTATAAAAGTATAAATATTTCTGACAACTACAGGTTATCTAAAGGACTCTCATTAAATATAATTATTCTTGATTTTGAAATACGACTGGAACCGAAGCGCTTACGGTGAACATAATAACATAATATCAATCAGTTCAGTTCTGTGACTGGCTGGAAAGTGTCTTCTTAGTATTTCCATATGCCCATAAGCAATTTGGCACAGCTATCAACTTTCCAAAAGCACCGCACGGAATTTTCAGCTGCATGAAGATTTGTCAAGTCAATTCAGTTGAGCTCAGTTCAGGGAAAACCGTTGGCCAGGCCAACTGTGTACATTGCTAAGCAATCTCGTCTTCCTGCCCAGCAGCCACTTATGGCAACAACTTGCAACAACAACAGCAGCAACAACAATTGCTGGTTGCCCCGGTCGCATGCATGTCGAAAGTAATAATTTTATATATGGCACGACAAACATACTTCTTCTACTTATCGGCAATGTGCGTGCGTCGTGTCGCCGTCGACTCTGTGTGTTCCTTTTGAAGTGCACAGCATGTTAAATTCGTAAAATTCATTAAGATTCCGTTGCCGATGCAAGAGGCAGCACCAGCAGCAGCAGCAGCAGCAGCAGCGATGCGTACCCAGAGAGACGAGACCCAACAACCCAGCAACGAGCAAACAACCCACAAAGTGAGAAAGAGATCGAGAAAGAGAGACAACGAGACAGACTAGTCAACGGCGACAATGTTGTTATACCCTGTAACCATGACGAATTGCTGGCGATAGAGCATAATGACGCATACACATTAACTGACAGCAGATCTCATCTCCGACCGCAGAAAAAACCAAGTCGATCTCAGAGGCTAAAGCCACTTCTCCGAATTTTTTGTAATTTCCGGTTTTCCTGTTTATTTGACAATTATTCAATTACAAAATTAACTAGAAATCGCTTGAGTGATAAACCGCAGTTTATTGCATTTTAAATTTATTTATTTATATTTATTTAACAGTCTACAATCTACAAAATATATGGTTTACAAAAAATAAGTGTGAGAAAAATCTAAAAAGTAGCAAATAAAAAAGATATAAATTAATGTGGACTAAAAACAGTAATCAATTTTTAAAACGGTTTTTTATTTAAAATTTCAGATTGAATTTTATACGATTTAAAGTGAGAAATTGAATCTGAAATAAAAAGAAAATTAAAGAGCATATAATAAATCGGGGGTTAATAAATGGTTCCAACACTCACTCAATAATGCGGCTTCCAACGGTAAACGATTTCATTTTCACTTATGGATATTTGTTTTTATCAAATAAATTATTAAATTAATAATTATTATGTTCTGGAAAAGCAACAATGTATAAAAAATGATTTAATATAAGTGACTACTTCAGTTTTCTTTTGCGTATCGCATTTATTTAAAAATATCTTTCATTCATATAACTTCTTAGATAGATATTTATAAGAAATTTGCACAATCTTCGTTTTTCAATGGAGTAGAAAAATTCTACATAAAAATACATGTTAATTTTTAAAATGTTGCCTAACCCTTAACTTAATACTAACTTCATTGATAAGCATTGTTTTAAAAAAATAGCTGGTAAAAAATTTATACTTTTTAAAAACTAGAAATCAAATATTGAACAAGCACTAAACAAGAACATATTTCTTTTATTTTTTTTTTAAACAAATTCAAACATTGGAAAACATTTAGATACTGTATTCCCACTCAAGTATAATTTACAGCTGCGTACAGGGTAGCCGCTAGTCAAGCAGTTTCGAATAGAACACTCTTATATGTTTGACAGTGTTGTTGCTGTTATTATTTGCTGCTGCTGCTGCTGCTGTGCTGCTGTTGTAGTTGCTACAATTGTTGTTGCTGCCTGCTGGCCGTGCCACGTAAAAAGCATTTGAAGCAAACTCAATTATGCCCGGTGCTGTGCACACAAGCAACCAACTCAAACACACTTTACACACACAAACACACACACACACGCGACACACACACACACACAACTTGCCAACGACTGTCGAGTGTGACTGTGACTAAAATGCGGTCACATTGTTTGCCAGCTCACGTCACAATCTCATCTCCACCCCCGCATTCGCTCCCTAAACTCAAGCAACTCTTTTAAAGTGATATGTCGTATTTTGTGCAATTTCGTTTACCCGCATTTGTCACAGCATTTTACAGCAGCAAACAGCCAAGTGTCGTTTTTTTTTTGGGGCCACGCCCACCCCCCCAAGTGTGTGGGGTGTGTGCTGTGTGTGTTGTGTGTGTGGGTGGGTGTTTGTTGCTATCTGCTTGACTAGGCGCTGAGCTGTGTGCGCTCTGTCGCTAATGAGGAGCCCACACTTTCGACTCGACCCATCCACCTTCTGGTTTTGTGAGCTGCAGCTCTGTAATTCACACTGACAGTCAATTTACCTGCTAACAAGCATTTCCTGGCTGCTTTTCTACCATTTCCTGGCAGCAGCATCGGCACCAGCAACAGCTGCCGGCTCGCATCTCTCGCATAAATTCCCATTCGACTGATTTATAAAAATGAACAACGCCCCGAAAAAGGAAAACGGGCAAAATAAAATCGCACTCAACTAATAAATATTCATGGGCAGCGCCTCAAATCGATATTGCTGCTATGATTCCTTGAATATAACAGCCCGCACCCGAAAACAACTATTGATTAAAAACAATCAGAATCCGCTGGTGCCCAGGCAAAGTGAACGCCGCCAGCTAAGCAGCGAACCACGGAGAGTGGCCAGCGGACCAGAGGACAGCGGACCAGAGGACAGCGGACCAGAGGACAGCGGACCAGAGGACAGCGGACCAAAGGACGGTGGACAGCGGACAGCGAACCAGGGGAATTTGCGGAAAGTGCTTCGGCGCTGGATTTTTTTCCTTTTTGTACAAAGCAATTTTTAGCAAAAGCATCTTAATGACTTTGTTCTGTTCTTTCATTTATTTTATACCCTTGCCAGAGAGGTATTATAATATTTTGATGTGTAAAGCATTTAGCATATCTTGGAATATATTTTTCTCTTTCTTTTGCTGGCAGCACACATGTCGAAATTGACACATATATCATAGATCTGTTATAGGAATAACAATTTGTTTAGGAAGAATCTTTAAGATAGTTAGATAGTTAAACAATCTCCTAAAATTGTGTAAAAATCTAGTCAATATTAATTAATTAAGTGGTATTTGAGGTCGTATTATTGACTACAAAAAAAAGAATTTAAATGGGCAGACCTATAAAATATTTCAGATAATATTAATCTTGAAATGACTACAGATACGCATATTATACATATGTGGCATGTGGCGACAAGGCTGCCTATAGACTAATAAAGGTCGAGTTTCAGTGGATTCCCGAAAACCAGACTTTTATAGATTATATATCGGCGGCTAAGATCACAATTCAGAATACCTTTAGTGTCTCTGGCTTGACTGCAAGGGTATTTAATCTTTGGCAACCACAGCGAAAACAATTCTTTCGTGTTTTGTGTTTTTTTTCTTTTTGTTAATTTTATTTTTTGTATGCGGCACGAATCGAGAACATGTACAGCGAGCGAGGCGACGGCAATAATAATAATAATACAATTACCATTGGGGGAAAAGAAAGAAAATTGAGCGGGGCCCGAAGCGTTGTAGTTGAGAAGGTGTGACCAGGCACTAATTAGATTGAAATCGAACGCTCGACAGTCGTCTAGCAGTGTCTCGGCCCACTTCCCTTCCAGTTACCTGCCCTCTACATATCTACATAGCCCAGCATTTGGTCATAAATTAAGTGTAATTAAAGTATTTTAAGGCTTTGCATTTGGGCTTTAACTTTATGACTGAAAATAAACATTGGCAAATATGCAGGGCCAGGTAAGGCAGCAAACCGAGCAACTAGAGAGCTATAAACGTACTCTGTTATCAGCAGCGAATCCCCCTCTTGAGAAAATGTGTCATAAAACGTACGCGGCTATTAAATAATGCTAGAATACTAAATACCCTGTTTTCATCATCTTTTTTTTCGACTTTTCAGTTTCTCGTTTCTCGTTTCCTACAAAAACCATATATCCCGTTTATCAGATGCTAAAAATGTACTGCATCATTGCACTCTTTACTTCAAATGGGCATTTTAATTATTTATCCTAATTGTGTCTACATAAAAAAAATACATTTTAGTTTTTTTCTTTTTTTATGTTGTGGCTGAAGTTGGTAAACAAAAATGTTAATATTTGCTTTTAGCTACGCTGTGCGATAGGCAGCTCCCAAGTGCTGAAATTTTAATGCAAATAGCTCAACTGGTCAGCGAGGGGATGTACTATTAGAGGGGAGGGGGTGGTTGGTCTGTTGCATAAATCATTGAGGCAAGCCTTTTGTTCTAACGATACCTCAATAACCATACAGCGCCCCAGCGCAATGCATAGGCAAATTTTCGTGACCAAGTCGAGGTCTCTGTTCGCCGGTCTCCGGTCTCCGGGTCTCCGGTCTCCAATCCCCCTGTCCACTGTCTCCGCAGGAAACCTTTATTTATGTTCTGATAATGCACCGGGCTCCCATTGTGGTGGCTGTCCAGTTCGTCCCTGGACAGGCTGCCACTGAGTGGAGTCGCATTAATTTTCATTAAAAGCGCTTAAGCGTCGCGCCAACTTATTTGCTTGCTTGTTTATTTTATTTTTATTTTTAATTAACAGTCTCAGCAGCCGACGGGGCGCGATGATTTATGAAAGGCCAAAAAGAACAGGGCAACAACCAAAAACTACTACCAAATACGACCACATGGAATCTAGACTAGCAGTTGTAGATTGAGAGAGCACTTTAATTAATAAAACACTCAGCCCAAAACAAATTGACTGCTTGACTGGCTGACTGGCTGACTTGGCAGCGCCTTCAGTCCGTCCGTCCAACATAAACAACTACCTGACAAAAAACAAAATTAAAAAAAAAAAAAAAAAAAAAAAAAAAAATAAATACTTGAAACTCAAAAGTCAAGACAAGACCGAACGCCGCACAATGACTCTCCATAGACGCGGATCTCGAGTGGGCTTTTGGGGGCAATCTTTACGATGCCCACTAAATGATATTGACAAAAGTTTCTCGAGTGCCAAAGAAGCGAGTCACAAGCACAACACAACATATATAGACTCAAGTATCTGGCACAATCATCCATCAGACACACAACACACATACAATATACATACATATATATATAAATATATATGTATTCCGATGCGTAATCAGCTGCCAATCGAAACCGGGACTTTGTCACGGATTATATTAGCCCAAAAACAAATTTACTTTCGCAACTACGCACTGAAAATTATGGCTCTATCTTGGTTACTTTTTGAGGCCTGAAAATGCAACTGAACATTATGGTAATGGCCATGACGAAGCCATTTGATTATATAGTGGGTTATTTGCTACTCGAGGAGCTGGCACTGTTAGCAATAAATGCAGATTAACTGGAAAACCACTCAAAACGTTTGATATTCTGCTACCAAGTACTTCAGATTAGCACTGCACACAAATAATAAATAAAATGCTTCTATTTCCAAGGGAGATTTCAAGAGTTGTGCTAAATCTTGTAAGAACTGTTGGAAAATCGCTCCAGGAATTTTGATAAGTAATCTCATTACCAATTATTCAATTTTCAACTTCTGGGAAACAACGTATCATAAACACCCAATTGAACTATATTCGAAACGTAAAATTATAAAAAATATGCAATTTTTTAATCTTTTTTGTTAAGTTTGCTTAAAATATAATTAAAATGGAGCCGATAGACCTGGCAGCTAATTTCTCAACAAATTATTATTAGTAGTAGTGGTTTTTAAAAAGTTAAATAATAAAATACTTAAAATATGTCAAGCAAAACACTCATAAGCATAGAGGGATTTTGATAAAAAAAAACAAGGCCATTTATACAGGAATTTAAATTACGATCGATTGCACCTATGGGAGCTATATATATAATAGTCCCATGTTGATAATATTTTTTGCTGAATTATAATTAGCATCATAACCGGAGCGGTTTTGCCCACATATCTTGAAAAACAAGAAAGTTGATTATACATGAATTCAGCTTTTAACTTATAGTTCTTGTGGTAGCTTGATGACATAGTGCGGTACACACTCCAACAAAATTCACAGAACTATCAAGATAGTTTAGATAGTTGGATAGAAAGAACAACGCAATCTCAACTTTTTATGGGCCTGCCTAACACATTTCTTAAGAAATTAATAATTCTTTGGACTGTATAAAACTCTACGATCGACATTCGCTTGCTGTCGGCATCATTTATAATCATTTCAAAAATATTTATACTCTCAAGAAGTTGCGTGTGTTCATTTCAACTTTGTTGTCTGGGCCCAGCCGGCGATATTTCTATCAATTGAATCGTGACGTGAGTCGGATTCAACCGTCCCTCCGTCTGTCTGTCTGTCTGTCTGTCTGTCAGTCGCGTTGAGTCGCGTTGAATCGATGCGAATGGAGGCCCATTCAACAAGAAGAACGCGACGGCATTTCCACTTGACCAGTTATCAGTGTCATAAATCCCCAAACAATCCACTCGAAAGCGAAAAGCCGCAGTGCCCCCAAACTGAAACAAATGAGTTGCGAAGCCTTACGAAAGTGAACGATAAGACTGGAAATACTCGGAGTAGGCACAGTACGTAATCAACACAAGAAATAATATAAAACAGAGACAGAGTCAGAGACAGCGACAGAGACAGAGAGGCAGAGGGGGATATAGAGAGGGTTAGTGGAGGTAAGTTAATCATACTTGAGCGCAATTGACCGATATTGCGGAGGCATTGCTCACCTTTTAGGCGCTATTCTTTTGTTTATTTTTAGTTGAATTCTTTTTTGTTGAGGGGGCCTTAATCAGTAATTAATTAAGATACTTTGCATTAGATAATTTGGACAGGCAACTGGCATTTTGCATTTCGACCTAAATGATATTTAAATTGTGTACAATTTACGAGCGGACTTAATTGTATTTGCCTGTCCGACTTTGTCTTCGCATCGACTTTAGCAACGGGGGCAATCCCCCCAACGACACACAAAGATAATGATAGTGAAATTATTTATAGCAATGCGGGGCCAGCACATTAGTCACGACAGATCCAATGACGCCGACTTAAATACGCACATACATACCTATCTACTCGATCGAGTGTATATTCGAGGCGACATCGAGGTTGTGCACCTAGCAGCCTATGACTTTATAGTCTCACTGATCTGGACAATAACAAGCCGTAAGTCCCGACAGATTATACACTTATATAACTCTCGGATTAGAGGCGAATTGCCTTATCTTATCAGCAGGGGCCGTAACATAAGTTCGTGTTTCCCAGCACGTGGAATTAATTTGTATTTAATCTCTGGGTACACTCGAAAAAAAACTGAATTCATAAATATTGTATAGGCTATAAGGTATAGTTAAATATGTATATTTAATACGTTAATATCATCATTATTATTATTCACATAGAAATTGATGAATATCTTAAATATAAATAAAGACATAATATAATTATATTAATTTTAATTTCTATTAGCATATTATTACTTAAATTTGAGAATTTCTGTAGAGAATTAGAGATATTTAAGAACTGGAATCAAATATTCTTATTTTTGAGAACATTTGTTGTTCTTAATTTCCCTTATGAATTAAAGAATTTCAAAAACCCATTTGAAATTGTTTATAAATAGCAATAAACTTGAATATAAGGTTATATGTTCCAATTAAAATCAACCAAGAATGCATTCTTAAAAATGCGAATGCAGATAATAAGTAAGAAAAGAACAAACTGAACTAGAACTAAGAAAATATTCTTGGCTTAAGATCAGTTTTCGAACTTAACTTTTTCTTTGTGTACTTTCGAAGTCGAACAAATTTATTTATACATAATAATATATGTATTTATTCCAGCCACAAAGTTCCAAGTGTAGAGCTGCCTATCTGCAAACGCTGATCGATCTCACAATTTATAGACTCAATAATACTTTGTTGGTTTCAATACATGGCAAAAATATATTCAAGCCAGATGCTAATGTGACTGCAACAAAGTAAAACGCATTGGCGTCGCTGCAATCGGTTCCATTTGATAGCAATATCAGACATATATGACATATCGATCGATATGACGGCAACTCGATACCCAAATCAGCAGCCTTTGTGCTTAATCACCCGGGCGCCTTTGATGTGGCCGTTGGGGCCATTGGTGCCAGAGTCGCTGCCATTGCCATTGCCTTGGGTTAATTGCGGCCAGCTCATTGGGTGGCAAATCAATTAAAAGCAACGAGTATACTCGAGTCAACCAAGTAATTTGTATCCCCCGACCATTCCCAGAATACTTCAGCTTCAGGCAACTCGGGAATAGCGGCCACTGCAATTCAGTGTCTTAAGTCAGCGGACAGAGGGACAGAAACAAAACAACAGACAGTCAGCGGGGCCCTGAAAACAAAAGAACTTAACTTAACACCTAACGCATTAATTTTCATTAATTTTTAATGCTAAATACCCGGCGGGCCATGAGCATAACTAACCAAACAAAAACTGACTGACCGAACTTTACACACACTTAAAGCAAATGTTTCACATAAGCAGACCATTATTTCAAATGCCAAATAAAAGCAATGAATATGTTTCTTTATTTTTCAATTAATGTTTATTCATATATTCTTAATTAAAATTGAAAATCTCTTATGCCATTCATGAAATTATAAAATTAAAATACATATGCATATTCTGAACAAACTTGGCAAACAAGGTATAAGCATTTACTACTTTTACTGTATAAAATGATACTGTTCATGGCAGCCACATCTTTATTGCGGACCCACATTAAATTGTTTTATTAATGATTACGATCATGATTATAAATATGAATAGATTAAACTGCACGAGCAGCATGAGCCCATAAAGCCATCTCATATAAACTCTATAGAGTCGAGCAACGTGGAAACAAAAAACCAAATTGAGCTGCTCAATTATACAATTTTGAAACTCAAATCGAAGCAAAGTCGAACTCAATGTGGAGTGGCATACTTTGAATGCGGCAGGGCGACAACTCGAAAGGCAGGCCAAAAAAAAATAGAAAGAAAGAGAAAACGAAAAAAATACACAAACGTAATTAAAACAAACGTTTTGGCCTGTCTAATTAACATAACAAAGCCACTGTCGAGTCAGTCACTCAGCCAGTTAGTCAGTTGGTCGCTCCGTCAGTCGGAGTTGAGCTGATTCATTTAGGCTCAAGATCTGGCTAAGGAAAAGGTCGAGCATGATGACTAGACTTGAACAGTTTTTCATTGCTGCTTTGTTTGCCATTTGCCTGAGATGATTTTTGTTTTTTCTTTTTTTTCTTTCTTTTTTTTTATAGTATGTAGATTTATTTACGCCTGGCATGCGTAATTTGATTGCCGTCTCTCTCGAACCCCCTTGCCATGGGAGGGGCGGAAATTGCAATTAGTTGTTAGAAAAATGCCATAAATTAGATTAGCCAACGAAATACGGACGCAAACTTGGCGCGATTATCGCCTCAACTTTGAGTACCATTTGCCAGACCCCAAAAAGTTCCAAATCTCAATCGCCAAATGCCACGTAAATATGTAGTTGCAAACATAATGGAACAATGGGTCCATTATTTAGGGCATTATGGCCGCAATCAGTCCCAGTTCCACGACCCAGCCATCGTCATTTATTTGTAATTTAATTAATTATTTATATACACGTTTAATTCGTGTGTTTTTTTTTTTTTTTGGTTGTGGGTTTCTTATTCATTAATGTTATTATTTATAAATATATATTATGTACGTATCTGCAATTGGCATTTGTAAGATTCATTAGAGCCATATTGTTCACATCAATTCAAATTTTACTTATTTTTTTCTATAAATTAACTATTTTTTGTGGTTTTTATTATTTTTATATTTTGTTCTGCTGCCAAACGAGTTCCTCCTAAGTAGGGTCTGTTGGAGGCCTTTCAAAGAACACAAAACAAAAGTTGAGTTTCATTTGTGCGTTGCTGCGATAAAGCAAACAATCAACTTGCCATATAAAGCATTCATAATTTAATTATATAGCCTCTTTTCACTACGCACATAAGCACAAACACACACACACACACACATACGCACACACACATATATAACCAAAGGCAATTCTTTAGAAAATCTCAGCGTTAATTTTGCGTAATAATAAGTTGAATGCCTCCGCATACATTTCAAAAGTGTAGTTAATTTGAATAACATTTATGGGCCTAGACAAACTGCGAAACTGAGCCAAGTAATTTTATTGAATGCAGACCAAAACAATGGAAACTTAAGTTAGTCGCTTGGCAACTACATAATTCAAATTCCAGCAACTTGTCTTGCTATTTAAATTCATATTGATATTGCCAGATATGAATTTTATATGAAGCAAATAAATGATTGTTTTAGAAATTTACATATCAACCAAAATGTATATGTAATTAATATTTAACAGGTTCTACGTGAAATAAATTATGAGATCAATTATCTAAATTGCATAAGAAAAATATATTATAGATAAAAAAAATGAACTCGCTGGTAAAATAGGTTCGTCCGTGTTTCTAACACGCAAATTATATAAAATTGTGGGTAGCGAATTTTAGTAAATTATATATGCATTAAAAATAATGTTTTTAACAACTGTAAATTTGTAATTAAAAAAATGATATAAAATTTAAAGTGAATATTTATTATTTATTTACATTTTTTTTATATCGCTTTTATGTTGATGGGAAAAAATTAAGTTTTAAATGGGAAAAAAAATTAAGTGCACAATATATCTTGGATTGTTAAAATATAAAATTGCACAACATTATTTGCAAGGATTGGGTAAACCCAGATATAGCCACTCTACCCAAAAATTTGTATACCTAGTGATAAAAGCAAAATTTAATTATGATGTGAATATTATTACACATTTTATTTGTATCTTTATTTTTAATATGTGTATTTATCATGGATTTTACTGGGTTGTAAATATTTATCACTTGAAATAAAGTGAAATACGGAATGTGAAATCTTTAAAAATAAATAAGCACATTTCTTATCCGCATGAAAGCTAAATTTGTTTTACACTTAAGAAATATCTCTGCATGGAATTCGTGAACAGTTGTCACACTGTTTTGCCAACTTTACGGTCGTGATAACATATATATATATATATACATATATAAATCAGTATCTCTATATGTTCCGCTGTATTATATGCATATCACAAGACACCCATATCATTTCCATGGGAATACTTTGCATCGAATCGCCGTCACGTCAGCTGTCCGGCAAATGTTTCACGTGCTTTGTCAATCAACGCTAAACGCGAAATCACTTCACGCTTTCGAGACATGAAGAAAATCTTGGTAAATATTTATAAATCCATTCACTTCTGATGCTAATTTTGTAGCCACAGAACAAAGTTGTTCCAATTCATTAGGATGAGTGCAAAACTGCGCCCCAAAAAAACCAATGCACTTGAATTTTGTGTTGATTGAGAATTTGCTGCTGGCTACGTTTATTGTATTTATTTATTTCTATTATTTTTTTGGTTATCGTTACAAATAGCAAAGTCAAAGCGAGAACAACAAAACGTGAATGTCAACAACAGACAACAAGAGACAATAACAAGCGACAACAACAATAACAACAATGAGAGTCCAAGGCATACGTGCGAAATTTGTTGATTTCGTGAAAGTCACAAACTGGCATTAAAATATTTTTATACACATGACAACGACAACGACAACCGACGACGACGACGACGACGACGACAACGTTGTAAATAACAAAATAATAAAATTCACAAAATTATATGCGGCTTAAAAGGCCCCACAAAATGAAATGAACGACGCATTCAAAGTGAACTATAAAAATTCCTTTGGCAGCAACAAAAACAAATGGCAATCATCGCGTAATATTTGTTCATTGCAAAATCAATTAACAATTTCAAGCAAATTGATATTAACGAGTTCTCGCAAAAAAAAAAAACAGAAAAAATGCAAAACAAAAAAAAAACCGAAAAACGAGTAACAAGAAACTTAAAGCCACGCAAATGTATCGCAACGGATTCCGATTCCAATTTCAAATTCAATTCGATTCGATTCGCCAACTGTAAAGCACTTAGTTACAGACACAGATACAGATGCAGATACATATATATATGTATATATAGATACACCATATGCTTGTTTATTACACATGTCTGTTACGAATCGCACGATTTCTTGACGGTATGTGGAAGCAATCACGCAAATCCACATAACCATATTCCACATTTTAAATGCAACAAATTTCAATGTATTAAAGCAAATAATAAAATTGCCAGACAATTGCACTGCTGTTAATAATAGCTAAAATGTTTTTAATTAAGTGCAAATGCCAGATTAACGATTACAAGAAGAAGAAAACAAAAAAAAAAAAAACAAACAAACACGTTCCATTAAAATAAACACCATCCACGGCTGGCGGCTTTCAGTTTTGCGACTTTGGCCGTCACGTGTGACTTTTCAGTCAGTCTCAGTCACAATTACAATCACAATCCCAGTCGCAGTCACAGTCACCGTCACCGTCACAATTCCAAATCCCAATCGCATCGTGATGCTTCCACCAAGTCAAAAAAAAAAAAAAAAACCAAAAAAAGAAGTGAACTGAACTGAAATGAGCATCGTGTCGTAATGCTTGACGTCAACCAGATTTCATTAAAGCTCACATTGAGATATTTTTTGTGAAGACCTGATTATGCCATTCAAACCATCCAGATTATAGAATCTCAAACAGCAGTGTTCTAGTTGTTATTATGGTATTATATATATATTTTATTATATTAGATTGCAATATAATCATCTGGACTATCTGTGTGTTTACGAAATGTTTCATAGATTGCAATATAATCGTTTCTACGACAAAATTCCATTTTTCTACACAAAACATTTAAAACTGATGATATTTCAAATTTACTTACTTTTGTACACCCATTTTCTATGCCAGAGTGCATAGCAACAGAAAAAAAAAAGAAGAAAAATACAAAAATTTCTAAAATTTCGGGTCTTAGATTGAATGAAAATTAAGTTTGATATTTTTTAGACACATACATTTAATAAGTTGTGCACACTTGTAGTCTTGAAACCTTTTCACAAGATAAGGATAATTAAAACCTAAATGTACCCAAATATAAAAATCATCTTTAAAAGGCCACGAAATAGTTGAAAAAAAAAAAAAAAAACTAAACAAAACACAGGCACACAAAAACGTTTTGTGAACTTTGCTTGGGGCGGAATTGTAAGCCGAAACGGCAGCAGCTGCTCTTAACTTGGCCACATGAAAGAAATCTTAATTAACGCATAAACAATTTACGCTTATCTCGTTATGCTGTCCATGGCCGAATGTTGTTGTTGTTGTCTAACTGATGGCCCGTTGGCAGCTCTCCGAGCTGCGGCCATCACCTTTTGTAGTCGTCATTAAAGCGCCTTAATTTTCATTTTGTGTCTGGGCCGGCAAAGGTCCAAATCGCCGGTTGCCATAGATGTAGTCATTCATAAATGATTAACGTTGTTTCACCGCACAAGCGGACGACAGTAAGTAACCTTCAGACAGTCCATCGAGGGCAGTCAGCAGTTGGCAGTTGGCAGTTGGCAGTTGACAGGAGCAGCAGGCAGCGACATCGCATTTTCCCCATTTCCCATTTGCCGATTTAACTGCGCGATTATCAAAATACATGGAAAAAAAACTTGGTCATAAAAAAAAACGCAAAAGAAAAAAAAAATGATAGGAACGCTCACATAAAAAATGATACTTGTGCCCACATGAATTTAGTTTGAATACCCTTCCTAATGGCTACCACAATTTTCCTACAAAACGTGTAATGCCTTTGCACAAAACTTGTCAAAAAGCATATTTATTTTTGTACCAACAAAACGAGCTTATTCCAGAATTTTTTCATTTAGAATGGAAGATTTTTGATTTATGATTGTCAGCTCCAATTGAATTAATTCGAATCTCAAGTTGCTTTTACAAATATTAACAACAAAAAAAAACAACAAATTTGATGCAAATACAAAAAAAAACAATACTTTCCGAAATAAATTATTTGTTAAGTAAACAATTGAGTTTAGTTATGAGCAGCTGAGCCTCACTTTGGCAAGGGTATGCAGAATTCGGTGTGCCAAAAATAGTTGCGCTTTCTTGTTATTTTAGTGTTTTTTTTTTTTCATATGAGTGCCCGCTTAATTTGATTTTATTTCAGTTGTGTTTTTTTTTGTCGTATTTTTCTTCTTTTTTTTTTTTTTTTTTTGCTTTCTGTACAGATATTTGTGACACTCGGTAATTACGCTGAAAAACTCATTTGACGGCTCGCACTGTCACCATGTGTGTAATAAATCTTTCGATATGTATAATTTGGTGCCTGCCGCGACACGGCCAACGCACAGGCCAAAATTGTATCTCATAGATACGGCGGCGCTGTCTATCTGTCTCTCTGTCTCTTTGCCCGTCTGTCTCTCAGTCTCTCTGTCTGTTTGTCTGTCTGTCGGCTTGCCTGTTTCAGTTGTTGTTGTTGCTGTGTACTTTGTAGTTTATGCGTCTCGCAACAGCAGCAGCAGCAGCTTAGCTGGGGATTGCTTTCGGATCGAAACTCAACTCAACTCAGCTCGACTCATCTGCCGTCTGTTTGCCGTCTGTTGTCCGCTTGTCTGTCTGGTGATCGTTTTGTCTGTTTTAAGCTGGCCGCAGGCAACCGTCGGGGTCTATTAGGAGTGCAATACACTTAAGTTCGGCCCTACAATCATTACTCATCTGGGATGTCTCTCCGAGCGGGGCAAAACAAACAAAAGCAATGAACAACGTGCGCATAAAAACTAAATAACTGCGATGATGCAGCACGCCCAGCTAGGCAGGGGGCGGTTGCAAGAGATGCAAGAGATGCAAGAGATACAAGATACATTGAGTGAGGCACACATGTACACATATGTGGCAACAACAATTTATGGCTGCCCACACAGCCCGAATATGACAAGTCGTAAATGTCGCACAAATGCTCGCTCATTGGCCGCATCTCACAGATACAACACGGATACTAAGGCAATCGAATGAAAGATACTTTTGTTGCCCGCTTCGCATATAAAATCAATAAACATCGCTCAATAAACATAAATTACAATTTATTAAACCTTTGCCACGATGTTGTTGCTTTTATGCTCATTTTCATTTTCATTTTCAATTTCAATTTGATTTCAAATTCAATTTGTTTATTTTTTTTTTGTGTATCTTCGCCTTGGGACTTCCCGGCTTGTTTCGGTGCGTTTTGTTTAACTTGAAATCGAGCCAACTTTCAGCGCTGCAATTATTACGAAAAATCAAAAACAACAACAACAAATAAAAGAAAGAAATAATATCGAAATACGTGAAATGAAAATGTAAAATTAAAATCGAATGATATATTTTTTATTTATTTGTTGATATTTGATGTGCCTGCTGCTCATTAAAAGACGCGCCGCAGCAACTATTTTAAATATTTTAATTATTCGCATATTCAAATGTTTATAGCCATTTCGATGTCTGTTTTGTGTGGGCGATTTAAAGCATTTTTAATTGCCGCCTTAGTTTGTTAATCGCCGCCAGACCAACTGACGTCTAAGTTTTGTTATTCTTTCGTTTTTTTTTTTTTTGGTTTCTACGCTGAAAGCTCAAGTTTTTTACGATTCCAGTTAGAGCTGCACATTAAGGTGCGACTATAAATATATGTTTAAAGTTTCAATCCCAGGCATTATTATTATTTTCTATTGAAATAAATGTTTTATTATTATTTATTTATTTAATTTTCAATCCCAGGCATTATTAATATTTTCTATTGAAATAAATGTTTTATTATTATTTATTTATTGAATTTTCAATCCCAGGCATTATTATTATTTTCTATTGAAATAAATGTTTTATTATTATTTATTTATTTAACTTACATAGTCCAGAAAACACATTGTAAATATTATTAGCTGAGTTACTTTCCCACAACAACAATGTATTTGATCAAACTCCAGATGGCAAAAAAAACACGAAACACAATTCCTTTCCGCTAATCGCAAACATTTTAATCCGTCCGATTAGGTCTCTACTCATATGTCCAGCTTATCTTAAAAAATAAACCTTTTTAACGAATTTTTGTTTATTTTACTTTGGCATTATTTTCTCAGTGTAGCTTGCCCTGATAGCAAGACCTTTTAGAACTTGCACCATCATTTGGAAAATATGAAACGGGCACAACATGATTTCTTCGAGAATGTCCCGAGTCATGTGGCGTTCAACTTGATGTGCGGCGATTGTGAAAACACTTCACAGAGAGAGTGACAGAGACAGAGACAGCGAGAGAGAGAGAGAGAGAGAGGAGTCACTGAAAATGGAAGCCCATATATACTATGTAGAGATGGAGACGACAGCGTCAAAGCATTTGAAACATGAGCCTCGTGAGTGCTGATAATACTTACTCGAATATGTATTTATACAGACTACGTACAAAGTGTGCGGGCTGGGTTACCACTGACAGCGAGAGGAGCCGAGGGATGGTGCAGGGGCTGGGGTTGACAAGTGACATGGCAGGGTTGCCGTTGCCGTTGCCGTTGCCGTTGTCGTTGCCGTTGCCGTTGCAAAGCCATCGAGCATGAACAATGACAAATACGTGCGCTGATATTTCATTTCATTATTCATTATAATAGCATATACTCATTATGATTATTATAGATGACAGAGTACAAGAACAAAAAAAAAAACAGTTTGCAAGGCTTGGCGGGGTTTCTCTTTTATGCCCTGAACCCATTGATATTGGCCAAAAAGGGTAGAATGATTTTATACAAGAGTTTGTTACAGGCAGACGGAATCAGAAAATATATATATTCTTAGTCAGCAGGCGCAAGCATTTGCTGTATGCATAGAAATGTCATTAAAACTAGAATTCATACTTAACATCAGTCCACTTTGTTATATTTAAATTAAAAATATTTAAATTCTCTTTTTATTCAAAAGAAAATTCCCAAAAAAAATAGATATTTAATTATAGTTTTTAATGTGCTGCTAAATTCCTTTTTTCATTTTCTGCAAAAATAGCTTTCCGAATGATCTAATAAACTACTTTTCAAACAACTTTCCAAAATCCATTTAGACAACGTTCCTGCCAATTAAAAACTACTTAAATAATTTATGGTTAAAATTAATCTATTATTAATTTGCATATTTTTTGTATTGTTTTTTCAAGTCTTCTCATGCATAATATATACATATTTATAAATATGTATTTGTTAATCGAAAAATAATATTTAATTCATATCATAATATGTTATAAATTTAAATTTCAAACAATAACATTATTATAATCGTTCTATAACATATACACGAGTTTATGAATCAATCAATCAACCAGGATTTGGGCAGCATTATAATGGAAATATGTTCATATAGAATAGCTAGCAGCTACCTACTTTTTTGTGGAAAGAAAAAAACAAACTAAAATATCTTAGTGTGTTTCTTTTATTTTTTTTTATAAAATTTAAATTCCAATAAATGATGTATAACACTACAGTCACATTGAATAAAAGTATATGTATATATTTATATATATATATATATACATATATATATACATATATATACTACGAGTAATTGAACAATTAAAAAAAACGTAACGGAAAGAAATTAAATTGAATAAATTATGAAAAGTGTAAAATAATAGCAAATTGTTTTTTTTTCCTTTCTTGATTTACCCAGTTTAATTAATAAAAAAAATGATGAAGGAAAACTCTGTCTCTTTTACACTTTCTCTCTCAATCACTGTCTCCCTTTCACCATAAGGAAGAAAAAACGTCTTCATTTCCAGCTTTCATTTAGCATATTTTCTAGTTTTATTTTCATCATATTTTAATATATTTATAAACGACCAAAAAAAAAAACATATATGTTGAAATTAATGCATATTCAAACATTAATTTTGTTCACAGCAGAAACTTATAATAATAATTATTTTATATATATATATATATGCATATGTATATTTATCCATATATTGTTTAACATATTTAGCATTTTTTACGCTCAATAGGTTTTTGTTAATTCAGCGCTTAAATTGTTAAAGTTTCGTCTTCATAAGTAATCGGGTTGTTGTTGTTTTCTGTCTTTCATTTTTTTTTTTGCTTGAGTATACATAATGCACCTCACATCTAACCCTATATATCTTTATATACTATAATTTGTTGATGGCCTAGTTAGTATAATTATAAGGTTTACTCCATGCTTTCTCTAGTGTTTAGGGGTTTTTTGTCTTTTTTTTTTTGTTTATTTCTCGGCATAGGCGTAGTTGGTATGTTGTCTAAATACTGTATAGTTAGTTACATTATATCGTCGTCTAAATAGATATTATATATATATGTATATATAGTATGGTTTTGCTCTTGTTGTTGTTGTTGTTGTTGTTGTTGTAAGTCACAATATGGTTGGCTAATTTATGGCTTATGGTATCAATTATCATGTATATGTATATTTGTATGTTTTAATGTTGATTCGTGCCAGTTAAGTGGTTTTTTCGATTACCTAACACATATGAACAATATTCAAAATCATTTAGAAATGCTCGAGTCGAGTGTGCTCGACTAGGAGATACCCTGAACCTGAGACTATTTTCATTCGATCTTGATGAATATTTTACGGATGATTAATAACATATTTTGGCATATTCATACACAATTAGAGAGCTACAGCTTTAAAATAGTGACATTTATTATAAATCGCCAATCGATTCTTATCGATATCAGGCAAACGATAAAATTATAGTCTCTGAGATTAATGCATACAGATTAATACAGACGGACGGACTGACAGACGGACACAGCTGAATCGATTCGGCTTTTGATGCTGATCAAGAATATATAAACCTTAGGCTTCCTTCTGCCTGGAACAACTATATTGCACCCTTTTTTTATAACTTTTAAAGGGTTCAGAGCATTAAAAATTATTTGAAAAAAAACACATCATTTTTTTTAATTAACGTGTTGTCTATTTTTTTTTTTTTTTTTTTTTTGAAGCAAATTCACATAGATACAAATGTCATGTATTTGTATCTTTGTCGCTTTATCATTGAGATTAACCCTAAACATTTTTGACATGCCTTCAGTTTGGTTTCGTTCTGCTCGTGCGCTACTTACTTATATCATCTACATATGTATATAATATATAATATATATCTATATATATGTATATGTTTATTAGTATACCCCAAAACTGCACTTAGGCAGCACTAAGCGTTAATGCTTTTTAATTGTTTGTATTGTATTGTTTTTTTTTTGTTTTTTTTGTTTTTGTTTTTCTTGCTAACTAGTTTTACACATTGTCGTGCACTTTGTTGTTGTTGTTGTTGTTGTTGTTGTCTGTTTGCTGTTGTTTATTGTTCGCTTTTGTTGCTGCCAAGTATAAAGTTTGTAGTTCAAGTTATTCAAGTTATTCATAGGCCTTTTTTCAAAAGCGTTTTGACCTTCCCACTCACTCACTCCATCGCTCCCTCCTTCTCTCTCTCTCTCTCTCTCTCTCCTCTCTCTTTCTCTCTCCCCCTCTCTCTCTCTCTCGCGCTCTCTCACTCTCTTCCTAGGCAGTTTAAGTGATTTGACTTTGGGCCTAGCTTTTGCAGTGAGCTTGACAAGTTTATATAGCTGCTTAGTATGAATAATACTTTATTTTATACAAGTGTATTTTTTTTTTGTGTTTTATTCAACTTCAACTTTTGGACCAGCCAAAAGTGCAGCTCTATATATTTTGTAATATTTTCAGGGTTTTCAGTTCAAGCAAAAATGTCGCAGTTTGAGGTTAATTGTGTATTTTAATTTCTTATTATTATTTTTTGTCCGAAATTCAATAAAAAAGTTTTTGCATTTCTAAATTAGTGTTTTTGACATCAGCTCTGTGACTCAGATGTTAAACGAAAATCAAAAATTTCTATTTTATAATCATCGCTATTTGCATAAGCATTTGCATGCATATAGATATATATATACATAAATATATATATCTATATATATGTGTGTGTGTATTTTTTTCTTACTTTTTTTTGGGCTCGTCTTTTGCGTATTACGAGTGTTTTTAAATTGATGGCTGAGCGGTGTCCTCAACCAAATTAGTCGTGTTTTAATTAATAATAAATTTTATAATTTATTTAAAGCCGCTTTAAAATGTTGAACCGCACATTTCTCCCAGTGCATTCATGCATACAAATTATGCTAATTAGTTACAACGACTAACGATACATTTTATTGTGGCTTTACTTCTCTCTTTTTTTTTTTTGATTTTTTTTTTTTTGCCTTGTTTTACAATTTAATTAAAGCTTATTAAAACTGTCGCTAACAAATAACAATTCATTTGGCATAAATACATATTTAATTGTAAATGCGGTACTTAATTTACGACTTTAATTTGTATACTGAACAAGCAGAGAATCCATAAAAAATAAAACTGCTGCTGTCATCATTATTACAATAGCAACAAAAAATAAACTAATTTGCAAATTTTAAAGTGAAACGCGTAGAAAATAAATGTGGGTATTTATTTAAAATTTAAATGATTTTTTGGGCACATGGCAAATGATTTAATTAAGTCGCAAAATGATGTGGCGCTTGGATTAAGCTGACCCCAAAACCAGCCACTTGCAAAGAGTGCAAAAAAGCCAAAGAAAAATGAATGAATGAATGGGAGAAGACAAAAAAAAAAATAACAGCAATCACAAAAACAAACAACAACAACAACAAGCATAAACTGGTTGCCCAGGCGGCGTCTGCTGCCCGCGCTTCTGTCTGTCTCTGTCTGCGCTGCTCTGCTGCTCATAAACATGAGCTTTATGACCAGCCTCAATGCGAGGCGCGTCCCTGTAATGGCCATATAACACCTCCCCCTCTTCCTCACACCCACACACACAGACACCGTTTGTTAGACAGCTTCCGCTGCCGTTGTCGTTGTCGCATTTCTGTCTTTGCTTTTCATTTTGCGCTCTACTTCAGTTTTCAACGCAATTTGTTTTTTGTTGTTGTTGTTTTTCTTCTTTTTTTTTTTGGTGCCGGCGCTTGATGTGACTTTGTTTTTTTATTGTTTTTTTTTTTTGCTGGACTTTGTTTAATGCGCTTTGCGTCATTTCATTTTGAACAATTTTTCTTTCTGTTTGCATTTTCAGCTTAAATTTTAAAAATAACTAATCATCTCTGTGTACGTTAAGTGTATAAGTGTGTGTGTGTGTGTGTGCTTTCGGGTTCCGTTGTATTTGCATGCGTTTTGTTTTGTTTGGGCTTTTATGTGTATTTCGCTTGGCCCATTATTGAGTTTATTTATCTCTGTTGATGACTTTTAAATGGCACCTGCTACTTGCCGGGAGGGGTGTGCGAAAGGGAGAAAGGGGAAATGAAGCGAAATAAATTCCATGCGCAAAGGTTAAGCAAATTCATTGGAATTCCGAAACTTCTAAATACAGTGGGAGAAAGAGACAGGGCGAGTAAGAGTGAAAATAATTGTACACTGTAAATAAAGGATTTAAAGTCTTTGCACAAGAAATGCTGCGTTTAATGTCCCTTTTTGTTTGTTTATCGCCAGGTAATAAAATGAACGCTTCTATTGTCAGCTAAATTCTGTTTAAACAAATGCACTATAAACAAACTTTGGGTACCTGCTACTAATAAACTACACTGCCCTGACTCACATGCCCAAAAAGCAAAATAAATAAAAATAAAATAATACTTTTTTTTTAGCAACGCGGGCCACTTCAGCGTTGAGCTCATTTCTATTCTGAAAATAAAAATTAAAATTGAAATCAACAAAAAAAAAACAACAAAAACTAAACGAACACTTGAATTTTTCAAGTGCAGCACTTGAAGAGCCGGAGCCCATTATCTCTGAAGAAGGAGAGAAAAAACTACATACGATCAACAATCCAATAAAGTGCAGCTTTTGTTTCATGCCATTCCAGTTAAAGCTCAAGCACCTGCTTGCCACACACACACACACGCACATCCTCCACTTATGCATGTGAATAGAATTGTGACGACAACGACCTCGCCTATTCAATGGGAATGACTGGAAAGCGGTGGTGGGGTGGGGAGTATTATAAACAGTGGGCAACAGCTGATTTCGTGAGCACAAAACACAAATCAAAAAAAACCAAACAATTATTTATCGTTTCCATGTTTTTAAGTGATTGCAGTGAATTTAAATTACTGCCAATTGCAGTTGCAATCTCTTGCTGCCCCCCACTTAAATGTGTGTGTGTGTGTGTGTGATTGATGAACTGAATAAATGAATAGTTTGCACACAAACAGACCTAAATCAGCATACAAACCGAACGAATATTTTCTCTCATTTTTTTTACAGCTAAACAAGATTTGCTGAGTGTATATTTGTATGTGTGTGTGTGTGTGTGTGTGTGTGTGTGTGTGTTTATTACAGTGATCGCTAAGAAACTGTGATTTATTGGTATTTTATTAGTAAATTAATTTTTTTTAATTGAGAAATGGGTATTTGTGAAAACATTTTCTATATTTAAACGCAAAACAGAATTTAGAATAAGTTGCAAATTGTATATTTTCCAATTTAAAATTGACGTAAATTATAAAAATATTTGGACTTATTTTCAGAGTGACAACTGTAGAGCAGAGTTGTATATTTATTAGGAAAAGTTGATTTAATTATATATATAGCTACATATATGGAAGATAGATAAATCCGCATTCGCCTTCCAATTCCTGTTCTCCTCGTCGTTGTCTTGTCTTTGACTCGTTTCAGATTCAGGGCAGACCAAAAGTGAATCAATGTGAATCAAAGCGGATTCAAGCGAGTATTAGTCACAAATCAAATGGCTAAATGAGCTTCAGTTTCTGTCAATGGGAAACGGATGTCATTTTTCTGCTACATTTTATTCACAATTAATTCCGTGGCAAATAAAACACACAAAAAACAAAAAAAGATATAGAAATGTTTGCCAGCCGGATTTCCTATGAAACTTGAGTTAACAATCAGATAATGGAAAAACATGTTAAAATGCACTCGAATCAATTTTCCAAATTTACTTTTAAATTCATTATCAGTTTAGTTTTTTTTTTTAATTTTTTTAGAAATTGAAAATGAAATCTTTAGGCTGAAATTAATTAAATGATATAACTTATCACAGGGCTCACTTAAGAAATTGAATATATACAATTTAGAGTGATGTGCATATTTTATTGTGATTATCTAAAGTGTTGGGCAATCTTTGACTGAAATTAATTTATTAAAAAAGCAATAAAACTTTCTGAAATTGGACCAGCTACGATCTGAAATTAATTTATGACATTTTTTGAATTTCGTAGAATTATTATATGTTTTCTGACTGAACCACACCACTATAAAAATTAAAAAAAAAACCGCCCATGCATTCCAAGTAAACTGTAAAACATAAAGCGACCATTTTGTATGTGGGCTGTTTTCTTTTATTTTATTTTTTTATCATTCTTTCTTTCCCACAAGCAACGACTTTGACAGCGACCTCCCTACTTTTTTCGACCACTGTCATCTCTGTGTGTGTGTGTGTTGTATGTGTGTGTGTGTGTGTCTGCAAAAGTCTTCCATCAATGACAACAATCAATCACAGTGACTGGCATGGGGGGAGGGGGCTTTGAGGAGGCGACGCCGACGCTGACACCAAAAAGCTAGCAAGAAATCGAATTAAAGCAAAACTAAAGTAAAACATAAAACAACAACAAAAGCGACAACCTGTAAAAAAAAAATACAAAAAAAAAGAGTAAATAAAAGTAATCCACAAGAAAAAATGCCGACGGTGAACAAAATCAAAATTCTCCTTTCGGGTTTTGAATTAAAAAAAACACAATTTGCTAGATTTTCGCATATTTTTGTTTCATTTATATATCATTTCGCATATTCTTGCTTCAAATTACGTCGCATAATTTGGAATAAATTTTATTTTCATTTTTATGGTGTGGTTTGTGTAATTTTTTTTGTATATATGTATTTTTGATTTTTTTTATTATTATTTTCTTCGTATTTTTTTTTTTTGTATCAGTAACAATTCTGTTTCGTCCTTTTTTAGAGATTTTTTGTAATATATATTTTTGCTTTGATTTTTTCGTTCTAGAGCTTGGATTCATTAATAATAATTAAATAAGCATATGTTTTAGTTTTTTTAGCATTTTCATTTACTTGTTATTATTGTTGTTGTTGCTGCTGCTGTTGTTGTTGTTGTTGTTGGTTGACACGCAATTGTGGTTTTGTTGTTGTTTATTTAATTTAAATTAAATTAATTACTAAAATTATTTTATAACAAATATCACTACAATAGTTTGCATTTTTTTGTTGTTTGTTTTGTTTTTGTTTTTATATGTTTATGTTTTTTGTTTTTGTTTTTTGTTTTTGTATTGTTTGTTTATCGAATTACTACAAATTACTTAAATGAAAAGTAAATTTCAATTATTCTTCTCTTGGGCTTTGTTTTATTCTTTTATTGTTTTTTTTTTTTTTTTGGCAACAATCTTTCGCAGCTAGTTTCAAATTGGAAATTACAAACAAATTTTGAACAGCGCTTGCTAAAAATCAAACAAAAAACGAAACACTTTTTTCGTCCTCTTCTTCTTTTGCATGACATATTTTCAACTTATTTTCTTCAGTTCTTATTTTTTGTTTTCGTATTTTTTTTTTGTTAACAAATTATTTTCGAGTTTATCACAATTTGCAATTTTGTGTGTTGTATTTTTCTTCTTTTTCTTTGCTATTCGTTTTGATTTTTCAAGCTTAATTAGAAATAGGCTTCGATTGGAAGCGTTCCGTTAGTTTCAGCTTTTAAGCACTGCACACAAAAAGGAGCTTTTCTTCTTCTTTTTCTTCTTCTTCTTAACATTTCTTACTTTCTTTTGCGCTATTTTTTGTCATACAAAAAAAAAATGCACGTTTTGTTTTTCATTTTGCAAGCGCTTTGGAAACTAAAATATGAAAACTATAACAGAACATTTAACAATTTTTTTTTTTTTGTTTACTAAAAAAGGAAAAAGCTTTTCTTTTTGCAGTTGTTGTTGGTTGTTTTCATTGACGTTTACTTGGTAAGCGTCTGTCTCAGTTTTTGTTGTTGTTGTTTGCTGCTGCTCTCAGTTTGCTGTTGCCTTTTGCTGTTGTTATTCTTGTTGTTGTTGCTGTTGTTGTTGTTGTTGGATCACACATTGTAGCAGGAAATTTGCTGGAATGTTGGCGCTGCCGCTGCCCCCGTCACCGACGTCGCTGCCGCCGTCGCTCCATAGGGAACAAATGCCGCCGCTGCTGGCGTTAAATTTGCAGCGAGGGATGCTGCTGCTGCTGCTGCGGCCGCCGCTGCTGCTGCTGCATAGGGATGCATGCGCTGCTGCTGCTGCTGCGTTCGCAAATATTGCCGATATTTGCCGCTCAACTTGTCGCCGCCGCCGCCGCCGCCATTTGTTGTTGTTGCAGCAGCAGCAGCAGCGGCAGCAATTGTTGCTGTTGTTGTTGTGGCCTCAGGACCGGCCTGATAATTGCTAGGAACTGTTGCCATTGGTGAACGATCAATGAGCAGCGCTGCCGCCGTCGCTGCCGCTGCGGCCGCCGACTGTTGCGCCGCTGCATTCCAGGGCGCCAACGCAGCAGCGCTGCTCACATAGCTGGCAGAGGCAGAGGCAGAAATGTTGTTGTTATTGTTGTTGTTGCTGCTGCTGCTTTTGGCTGTGTAAAGTGAGGCGGCATGTTGCAGGTGTTGTTGATGTTGTTGCTGCTGGTGTTGTTGGTGTTGCTGATGTTGGTGTTGGTGCTGTTGGTGTTGCAGGTGTTGTTGTTGCTGTTGTTGTTGCAGCTGTTCCCATTCCGACGTCGACGTCGCTGCTGCTGCTGCTGCATGACTTTGGCTTTGACGACTTTGGTTGTTGCGATGCTGTTGTTGTTGTTGTTGTTGCTGCTGCTGGCGTTGCTGTTGTTGCTGCAACTGTTGCTGTTGTTGTTGTTGCACTGGATACAACGCCTGCTGCGACATTTGTGACATTTGCTGCTGCTGCTGCTGCTGACGCAGCTGCTGCTGATACGCCGCTGCCTGTCGCTGCTGCTGCTGCTGCTGGTGTTGCTGCAGTTGTTGTTGTGTTTTGCGTCGCGCTGCTGCTGCTGCAACTGCTGCTGCTGCGCTGCTGTTGCTGCTGCTAGCATTGCTGGCTGCATTTGCATTTGTTGTTGCTGCCACAACAGTTGCTGCTGCTGCTGCCGCCGCTGCTGCTGCTGCTGTCGCGCTGCTCACGCCGCTGCTGCTGCGCTGCACATTTGTCGCCGCCGTCGCCTGCATATTGTTGACAAACGGACTGCGTCGCTGCGACTCCATTTTGCGAAAATAACAGGGGTGAATCATCAGCAGCGGCTCCACTCGCTGCCCGGCGGGCGGCTTTGGCTGGTTGGGCAGCTCGTATTCCACGCTGCAGTCGACGTGCAATGGAATGCTGTAGTCCTTGTTGCTGTTGGCAATGCTGTTGCTGTTGTTGTTGTTGCTTGCAGAGCTGTTATTGCTGCTAACAGAACTGTTATTGTTGTTGGCAATGCTGTTGCTGTTGTTGTTGTTGTTGCTGCTGTTGCTGTTGTTGTTGCTGTTGGCAGCGCTGCTTGCATTGCGGCTGGCAACACTGCTCTGTCGCTGATTGCTGGCTGCAATTTTACTATTGTTGGCGGGTATTTGTTGTTGCTGCTGTTGTTGTTGCTGATGGCGTTGCAGCAATTGTTGCTGATGTGCCGCAACAGCAGCATGATACATGTGTTGTTGCTGCTGCTGCTGTTGTTGCTGCTGCTGCAACTGTTGTTGTTGCTGCTGCTGCTGCTGTTGTTGCTGCTGCTGCTGCTGTTGCATGCTGTGCGAGAGCGAGAGCGAAGACATGGTGGACATGTCATAATTGGCATAACATGCAGCCATCGTCATTTTTGTTGTTGCCGGTTAGCCTTTTTAATTTCTAATAATAATTAATTAATTATAGATATTTTTATCGCTTTGCTTTTCACTTTAGCATTTCATTTTCAGAGCTTTTCTTCGTTTTCTTATTCTTCTTTTTGACACTTCACTTTTGACTTTTGCACATGCTGCAATTTAAACACTGGTAATCCAAATGAGAGCTTTTAACTGTAGTTAAAGCTGTGCTTAATCCGTTTCTGTGTATGTGTGTGTGTGTTTGTGTGTGTGTGTGTGTGTGTGTGAGGAACCTTAATCCATATGCTGCTGGCTGCTGCTGCTTGCGGTTAATTTTTGATTTTTTTTTTGCTTTTCGCACCCGTAATTCAAATTGTTTTGCATTTATTGTAATTGGTTAATCAGTCTTGGTTTTTTCTTTTGTTTTTGTTTTGTAACTATTTTAGCTGCTTGTTGGTTTCAGTCTTGTGTTATTTATTTTATTTTTATTTATTCTGTTTTTTTCTTCTTGTCTTGTTTGACGACAGGCAGAGAGAATGAATTGCTCCGACACGTCCGTTCACGTTGAGCAGCGCAAGCGAAATGAAACTGCCTTTAAGATGTTGTCAATTTTTTCAGAAATTTTTCAACATTCAGCTCGCAAAGAGAGCGCGTGCCGCTGAATTGTGCTGAATCGATACAGAGCTCGGGAGAGAGTGTGAGAGCGAGAGCAACAACAGCTGTTACGCGACGCCAACGTTCAATGTTAAAAGACGTTTGTTGTTTTTTTACTTTTGCTATGCATCGATTTTTTTTGTCTCTGTTTTATTTTGTTAACACACTTTTGATTATGTGAATTTTGCTCAGCAGCTGTTTAGATTCTAGCTGCTGCTCCTTTGTAAGTTTTTTTCATCAAATATTTGCTGTGAATATTTGTAGGAATTTTACTGCGTCTCACAGTCGTCGTCTGCACGCGTCAAGCTCTCTCAGGCGACTGTTTTTCATGGCGTGGCCCTTTTTTGTGGCTAGCAGCGTTTTACCTGCTGTTTTATTGAAACAGCCGCACAGCTGATTTGCCGACTGGGCCGTGACGTCGACGCTTATTCAGCAAACACACACGCACACACAAACGCACACACGTTTTGTTATTGTTGCTGCAAACGCTTAAGCCAATTGCATTCAGTGCCTGAAACCGAAACACATGGCAGCTCGCTCTTTCTCTCTCTGGCGTGTTGCATAGGTGTTGGTGTCATTTACAAATTCAGCCATATAATAGCCATGGCGGCCATCTTTACAACTGCTTTCATTGTTTGTGCCAGAGAGAGCGACGCCGCTGCCGCTACCGCTGACGTCGCTGCTGCTGCGACTGCTGCTGCTGCCTTTTTATTTTGTAATCATATTTCGCTGCTCGCGTTCTCGCTCTCTTTTGAGCGTGCGTTTTAAGTGTTGCCCTGCTTTAATTTTGATGATTTCTTTTATGGCCTCCCCTTCTCTGCGCAGTTTCGGTTTTATGCACCACTTTGATCAAACGGTTCTTTTGGCCAGCTTTTAAGAACCGTACTTGAAAACACAGTCGTAAATATAAAATGCAAATTGTTATTGAAATTAATTGTTTATTATTTTATTTTGTATACAATTTACAAAATATATATCTTACTATCAATAACATACTTAAACATGCCAAATAGATATATAATTATTTGACAATATTCGTATTTATACAAAATATATTTACATATTTAGTTTGCATGTTTTCCTTTCCATTGCACATTCGTATTCCGCATTTGCCACTTCTTAATTCCAGTAAAAATTCATTTCTAAGCTTTTACAGTTGCCATCTCTCTCACACACACACATATTTATACACAAAGGTGCGGCACTAAAATAAAATCCGTAAAGAAAGAAACCAAAAAGCAAAAAAAAAACAGCCTGTTACAACAACAACTCAAATAAAATTCAAACTAAGCCACACGGAAACTGCGCAATGAGCACAAACATTTTCAGTGCACACAAAAAAAAAAACAGAGATTATAGCCCCATCTCGCTTTAACAAAGCAGACAAAAACCAAAGCAAAGCATAAGAAGCGACAACAGCAGTAGCAGCGCAGCAGCAGTGGCGGCAGCACAAACACTAACGAGCCAGCATTAAACTTAAATGCTGCAGACATTTCTGCACTAAAAACTAAGCAATTTAAGTCAGCGCCTGCCGCTAACCCCCCAGCCCCCTCTGTCTATATATCATTCTCTCTCTTACATATAAGTCGCAAGCAAGCAGAGCAGACACAGTCATACACACACATGCGCACGCACACACATAGAGAAGACGATTACACACATTGTAATAAATAAGGAAGGTCGTTGCCATAGCAGCAGCCGATGTTGGCGTCGTCGCCGTCGTCGTTGTGTTGTTTTTATTATTTGCTTCTTCTTCTTCTGTTGCTGTTGGCTGTCGCTGAGCGTGAGAATTCAGCACATGAAGAGCATGCTGCTCTCTCACTAGCGCTCTCCCGCTCTCTCTCTCTCTCTCTCTCTGTCATCTTCTGTGAATATTCAGCGCCGTTGATAACAAATCAGCTGTTTCCGTCACATACAAAGTCGGCAAATAATTTACGACCAGCTAGCAGCGAGTACTATTCGCAAATGGGGAGGTGTGTCTGTGTCGTGTATCGATAGTGTCTATGCATATGTGTGTGTGTGTGTGACTGTCTGGTTTTGTGTCTGTGAGTGAAGCTTTGTGGCGTGCCCATTACTGTTGTTGTTGTTGAAGCATATGTTTTGCTTTGTTGCTGTTGTTGTGGTTGTTGGTGCTCGCTGCTTGTTGTTTGCGTGCTCAGCGTTGAGTCGGCCGCATTACAGTTGATTATGGGGGGCTCCAATTTTTAAATTACCAAACTGCTCAAATTAAAGAAATAGGTACGCGGGACCGAATGGAACGAAACGGAATGGACACGACACGAAGAGGAGAAGAGACCGCAAGGTACAAGCAACAATGAGAAACAGGAAATTACTAAAGAAAATGAGCTATGGGCAAATTGAATCAACGGTAATTAGCTTAGGCGCTTTGTGTACAGAATGAACACGAATGCAAAGTGTGTGCGTGTGTGTGCATGTGTGTGTAAGTGCATTTCTTTTACCAAATGCTCTAACTCATAAGCAGAGTGATTACTGCATGTGTGCATGTGTGTGTGTGTGTGTGTGTGTGGGGGACAGTCAGAAAAAAGCTCTTTTTATATATAGCTATGGTTAAAATAATAAGTGCAGTGGCTATTTATTTATTTAATTACTTATTGAAATTATCAAATTTTTCTTCATATGTGTATAATTAATATATATTTTAATTCTATGTATTTTTATATATTTATCGTATATTTTCATCTAGGTGTGCATTTACCTTGAGACTATTGTTCGTTATCACGATGAGATTATCACGACTCGAACAATGAACAATTTCTTGCATGTACTTATTATGCAAGGAAACCAAAGGAAATTCAATACGGTTCCATTTGTGAGTGGTTCCTTTTTGAACCCATAATTTTAATCTGACATTCTCCCTCTCTCTTTCTGTCTGTTCTTTTAGATTTCCTGTGTGCATTCTAATCGCTCCTTGTCATCGCCTTGATAAAACACTAGTTCGACTCAGGGCAGTCACCATATCATCATTATCATCATCATCATTACCATCAAGCTCATCGTCATCGGCACATCTCATCAATATCCATAACTTAAGTCGTTTGCCCTTCTAATTCTCGCAATTCCCGCCACAGACAGATGGACGGACAGACAGACAGATGGACAGATGGACAGATGGACATCTCACATCCTTAGATGAGAGACCGAAACCTGTTTGCATTATTAAGTAACCGACCAGTGCAGAACTCGGCTCTCGACTCAGTTTCGTGGAGTTGAAAGAACCAGCAACCGGTTCGATCCATGGGCTTCCTGTAATCCGCATTCTGAAGAAGAACCAAGCACAAAGCAACAACACAACAACAACACGACAAGACTGCTCAACTAGAAGATACCCTAACAAAAGGCAAATTGCTTTTGAAAAAACCTTTTAAATAAAATGGATCAAAAAAAAGTCTTTATTTCGTGCATCGAAAAAGGGTGGCTTTTATTATTTTAACTATTAAAATTATACTGAATATTACAATAAATAAAAAAATAATTTTTACTGATTAAATTATCAATAATTTTAAATACATTTGATATATATATATATTTTTTTTGTTTTAATCCTTAGAGTATATATGTACCTTATAAGTTGTCAAATATTTAGCCTCTGCTTGTCACATGTATATTATATTTGCACTACTTTATGATGTCCTTTTTCATCAATTTCTGATGGCTACTGGGAATACATATATATTAATATGTATGTAAAAAATGCGAAGAAGAGACAAAACAAAAATGCATAAAACTTTCGTTTTTTATGTTCACAATGATTCTGTCTCCTTCTCTCTCTCTCTCTCTCTCTCTCTCTCTCTCTCTCTCTCTCTCTCTCTCTCTCTCTCTCTCTCTCTCTGTCGCTTTGTTTGCCTGCGCCGCCTGCTTGTTAATTCGAAATAAAAACAGGAAAATTTACTTTACAATCTGTGCTAAAATCGTAAATTTTTAGCTGGCACTCACACACAGGGAGCGGCTCAGTCGACGACGACGTCGTCGTCGTCGTCGTCACAGTTTAATACCTCCTCGCCGCTCTTCGTACCGCTAGCTCACTGAGGCCAGGTAAGCTAATCCGCTTGCCATGGCCAAAGCCGACGACTCGCCTATTTGTTCTCGACTCGCCGCTTTCAGTTGTTGTTTGTTGTTGTTTTTGTTGTTTGTTGTTTGTTGTTTGTTTGCCATTCCACGTATTCTTGGGACAAGCGAGCATGCCTAGCTTGTTATCTTTCTTATTTAATTTTTGGCTGCCATTGCTGCTCGTCTAATCTTTCCAGCAATATCATCACGAGCCCCGTCAAATACTTTCCGCTTCCTCCCACCCCCTCCCTCTCCCTCTCCTGGAATACCCATTCCAATTCCCAGAGTTCCGCTCCTTAGTTTGCCTGCCAACAAAGCTTTCACAATAGAGAAAGAGAAAGAGAGAGAGAGAGAGAGAGAGAGAGAGAGAAAGAGAGCTAATCTCCCTCACGCTTGCAACTGTAAAGAAGAAAATATAATTTCCGCAAAGAAAGTACTTTTATACCATTTTAATTGTTGTATTTCAATCCATTTTTATTTTTATAATTTAATGGGTAATTAATTTTCATTGATTTATCAAAAAGAAAAGCTGCTTGAAAAACTATGAAAAAAATATAAACTTCACTTCAAACCTCAAATTTTTATATAGTTTGCTTATTTGAAATTTTCATGAATTCCTCAAAATTGTTGCATAAAAATAATTAATTTAAATATATATTTTTATATTCAAATTGGTTCAGCTATTCGCAAACAAGTTTCAAATTGGAATTACTGCCTAATCCAGAAATTATAAACTTCACTTAAAAAACTACATTTATAAATAATTCAATGTTGTCTCTAAACTTGTCTATACTCTATATATTCATCTATTGTTTTGCAAATAAGTTTGAAATTAGAATTACTCCCAAATTAAAAGCATACAAAAAACATTGAACAAGTGTACCAAATTGAATGTGTAGCAAGCTTTTGGTACATTTGTACCAATTGCATATTGCATGTGAACCTTTGCTATCCCCCTCACTCCCACTGTCTCTGGCAGTCTGTCTGTCTGTCTGTCTGTCTTAGACTACTCTCTGTTTGCAGCTTGAACTAAAACCGTTGATTGATGCGTTTCCCATTCGGAATTTATGCCATGGACTATTTGGGCGAGCTCTCCGCTAAGCAATTCATTTTTCAAGGCACTCACACACACACACACACACACACATCCGCACACACACACACACAGGCAAAGAGGGAAAGACAATCCGCTCATCCCCTCCAGCTGCGCAATCAGCAGACGAGATCGAAGCGTGCGATACTCCGGCAACAAAAACAAAACAAAAAAAAAAAAAAAAAAACTAAACAGCAACATTGTTGCTGACAGAGAGAGAGAGAGACCTGTCTTGGAAGAGCAGTCCACTCCAGTTGGAGATCGCGTCCGTCTCGGACACGACATCGAATGCATCTAAATTGCTAAATACCTTTTTATGGTTAGTGCGGCAAAGTTGCCTTCCAGTTGTTGCCAGTCAGATGCCTGCTGCTGCTTGCTGCTTGCTGCTTGCTGCATGCTGCAGCATGCTGCTTGCTGCATGCTGCTGCCTGCATCAATTTAACATTTTAAAAATGTATCTTTGTATCTTGGTGTGGGCTTCGCAGAAGTCGTTCTTTACCTTACCTTACCTTACCTTAGCCTGCCTATAATGTATTATTGTATGCTGCATGCTGTATTTACTGTATACATTTTCCTTTCCCAGCTCCGACAGTTCCTTACTGATTCATCATGGCCATTTTGGTTGCTGTTGTTGCTGTTGTTGGTGTTGTCCGCTTTGCTGATTGCTGGGCACACATTGGCATCTTTTTAATAGCCCCCACAGGCCCATCGGGAATTATTCATTTACATTGTATTCGCACAGCGTTCGCCAAGCCAAGTCAAGTCCCAAAACGAGTTAACAACAATTTCAGTTATTTCAAGTCGCTTCCTTTTTGCTGTTGCTGTTGTTGTTGTTGTTGTTGTTTTTTGAACTTCAAATTATGCAACTAATTGTCAGGCATGCGAGCTATTTAGCTCCCGAAACTTATATAGCGAAGGACTCTTCTCTCTTCCTGTTTTTTATTATTTCTTTCTTTTTCCAGTGTCAGCTGTCAAATGCATAATTAAAGTAACCTTCGACGGAACAATTAAATAATTAAAAAAAAAAAAGGTTTTGGCACGCCGAATATTACACACCCTTTTAGGGAGATAAATGCATTCCAAAATTAATTTGTGATTCTAAATTCAATAATTTTTGACTGCTGAATGGAATATTTTTAGCAAAACTAAATATTAAATGAAAAAAAATATATATATATATACAAATATGTATATGTATATAGAGAGAGAGAGAGAGAGAGATATCACTAAATTCATTCCAGAATAAACCGATTCCATATATATATTCTTGATATATGCTTTTTTTTTAGATCTGTATATTATTTAAAAGGCTTTTCTCGTATATATTATTTGTTTAAATTCTTCTTTAAATTTTAAACATAAACAATAAATTAAATAATTGAATTGAATTTATTCCAGAAAAAAGTTAATTCAATCTACAAAAAAAATATGATCAATTCAAGGGTTTTTCAGTTCTGTACATTTAGGGTTATTTTTTTACTCTCATTTATTGTTATTTTCAATCAACTTCAATTTTATTTTCAATCAAAAATCTACTCAACTCAACTTTCGAACGATTATTCCTATGTCACATTATATCGTTATCTGATCAAACAATGAATTTTTAACACAATTTTATTTATCTATGTAAAAGAGTTTTAAGATTTGTGGGGCTGGAAACTTGACAACAAAATAATTATACCCGCTGCATTAAAAAAAAAAGTGTATAAAAAAGAGGAGAAATTGCAGTTATATTGCTGCATAACTGTCCGGCATATTTTTTAAATGTTTGTGGTTAGGTTGACTCGCATTTGTTGTTGCTTTTTTGTTTTTATACATTTTTTTCCCCATTTTTATTGCAAATGCTATTAAATGGATTCCGTTGAAATACTTTTGAGAACAAACCGTTGCCCGCTTGGCTTTTGGAATGTCGTCTGGGGTTTGTCTTTATCTCTCTCTCTCTCTCTCTAGCTCGTTCTGTCGCACTCTCTCACTCTGCAAAAAGCGACCCTGACACGAAATTATAGTTATTGCTTGCGGAATTTGAAGAATTTTGTTTATATCCAAATAATTATTGTGTGCAGAGAGAAGAGAAAGAAAATATATCCTGTATTCAATGAAACATTAGTCAGAAGTTTTGGGGAAAGATATATAAATATATATCTATATATGTGCAGGAGTATGTCACAGGCAGTGGAAAGCATCTACGATGACATTAAAAATATATATATTCTTGATCAGGACCAACAACCGAGCAGATTTAGCTGCTAGTCGACCCCTGTCAACGAGATCAGTTTTACTTGTTCTTTTTTTTTTTTTTAATGCCGAAAATTATATTTTTAACCTGAAAAAATAACCGAAAATGTGTAGGCTATATAATTTTGATATATTTGTATCGACTTCTTATTCAATTATCATTTTGAAAGACTCGTCCACTTCCACAATAATAATAATGATCAAGGAAGAGTCATCGCAGAGACCTGCTGGCTATCATAAAGATAGAATAAAAACCCAGCGCATATATTTAGAATAATTTCAAAATAATAACAGTGTTCCCGGGCAGACAGACGAAGGTCGGATAGTGAGTTCCTCAGTTACTCAGTTACTCATCGGCAGTCAACAGCAATTGCCATAATCTTGCCTGTATTTTACAACAATTACGAAATTCTACAGAAAGTAATAAAAGAGGCAACAAAATGCTGTCAGGCCTTTTGGCCTTCAAGTCGCAACGCACGAACCCAATTAGCAGACACCTTGTATACACTCTGATTATGTTAGAGTATTGCATAGGTATTTAACTTCAAATACATATATATATATATTCTTCAAGCGAGATTCTCATTGCATTTTAGATGTACTCAAAGTTTTTGATTAAATGCATTCCAAAACAAAATTGCGAATATCGAAATACACATATTTAATACGAATATATATATATATATATATATATATATATAAATATAGATATTAAAAACTACACCAAGAGAGAGAGAGAGAGAGAGAGAGAGAGACGAGGGAGGAGGAACTTCCTAAAATGCTTTACATTCCTGTATAAACTATAAATATATATTTTAGATTTATGGTTCTTTTAGATCTGCACATTTTTGAAAAGTTTTTACTCGAATATATTACCTGCTTATATTCTTCGTTGAATTTTTAAAATATAAATTCAATATCTGAATAAACTAACTCATTCTACGAATAGCTCAGAATAAGTCTTTGTTTCATTAAACGATTTGCATCATAAAGAAAACGATTTGCACCAGCAGAAAAGTTATAAAATTAAATAAATTTAATTTAAATAAAGAGTTATTTCTTAATTTAATTTAAATAAAGAGTTATTTCTAAAAAATATAATTTAATAACAAATGTATTTGCCATATTTAAAGCGCATTTAGTATTTAGTATGCAGCCTAAATTAATGAGTATCTTTCTATTTTATTTAGTTATATTTCACCGACACTTCTTAGCCGGATAATTTATGTAGTGCACTGTTGACTGTTATTTTCAAATATATTCTTAACAAATCGACTAATGACACCAAATTTATTAGCGTTATTTAAAGCACATTTTCCATTTAACGCATAAGCCATATTATTCTATGTTTATTTATAAAGAAAACAAATAAAAAAGTTAAACATTTTCCAATTCAGTTGTTTTTTTTTAGCTTGGTGCAAGGCAATTTTGATTACAGTTGCTGGTTGCTGGATGCTGGTTGCAGTTGAAAAAGAAGGGGATATAAATAATACTAAGGGGCAACACGGAAGCCTCAAGCGCTGCTAAACTGTCACTTGCACTTTGGACACCGAAATGGGGCAAATGGCAAATAACATGAAAGGGGGAGGGGGCGGGGGGCATTAAGTGTGTCCTTTTTTTTTCTTCTTTCTTTTATTTCATGTGTTGAGTGCGTTATTTAGTGGCCATGTTGCTGGTGCGGGCGCAATATTTTATATAAATTGCTTGGCCGGCTGCTCGTTATAAGGGTCGCACCTGCCCCGAGGGCGAAGTGCACAAGTACACACAGACAGACACACACACACACACACACACACATGTACACTGGGCACGTATGCAAAGGGATTGAGGTGCTGTGCGAGAAACGAGCAGCGTTTGCATTTTGCAGCAGCAGCAGCAACATCAACAAGAACATCAACAGCAACAACAACAACAACAACAACAGAAACGGCGACTGTCCCGCTATAATTTAGCATAAATTGTCCAAGCTGTCGAGATTAATGTATCTAATGACCTGATTTGCTGATTTACAGTAATTTCCAGCTTATAGATACGCTCGCACACACTCGCCCTGTGCATGTGTGTGTGCATGTGTGTGTGTGTGTTTTTTTGTTTTTGTTTTTGTTTTGTTTTGCTTTGTACCTGCAGATATCGACATACTTTTTGTTTGCCAACCACATTTCCAGGAAGTGTGCACAAGATACTATACAAAAGATACGGCACTGTGTGCCCAAGTCCAGCAGGCCACCGTTGTGCCAGCCAATGGGCAAACACAAATCTTTATGGGTACTCGCCCAAGCCGAGCTCAATTCCAGTTCCAGCCAAATCCCTCCTCTTCGCTGCTTCGCCAGCCTCTTCCGTTTGGCGAACTCATGTTCAACACGCCGGCGGAAATGAATTTGCAGTCATTAATCATGCGTCCAATAGGATTTGCCTACACCCTCCCCTGACACCTACCTACGATCTATATTTATTTCTCTAGCTGCCCTCAAATTGGTCAATTTAGTTTTTTGTTTTATAAGCTGGGCATAGCTTGAGAGGAACACGTGTGTTTATCCCTGCCCATTTAAAAGCAAACCAAAAATCAATAAATAAATAATTATACACATGCGGAATGTGATTTTAGATTGCATATTTTTCTAAATATTTATATATATATATATATATATATATATATGTATATATATATATAAATACTGTTGAGCCGATGAAGTCGAAATTATATGCTATATTCAGCTTAGTTTTTATGGTAGTTAAATTCATATTTTTAACAACAATTTTTGTACATTTGCAGAGTGTTTTGTAATTTTGATTTTAAATTTGTAAAACATTGAATGACCCAGTAAAAGATAATCTTTGACATACCTTCGATAGTCATTTTAATGTTTATTGGGTTCATAATCTTCTGTGATTATATTTTCATATATATTACACATTTCTTGCGAACATTTTTAAAAAATGCTTTTCATTGCTTGACATATTTTCCAATCTCAAAGTGTCGAACTAAACGGATTTAATAGATGCGGAAAGCTTCGTTGCCAAGTCGACCTGAGGGTGGCATATTTGTTATGGCCGTTAACACACAGGAAAAAATCACCATGACATTTTCCTGTTTATAGATATAATTTTTGAATGCATGAAAACAATTTTTTTAAATTATTTTTTTTTAAACCAATTTTTAATAATAGAAAATATTATTACTCTCTGACTAACAGGGCAAATTATTTTTTTCTGAGTGTATGTGTTATATTTATAATAATATACATTCAGTTTGGTTGTAAATTTGAAATCGGAAGAGTAACTTTTATCTGGCGGTTCGAATTTCACTGGCACATTACCAGTGCTCAGCCCCTCCGGCAATAGTTCACAATTGTGAAATGGGGTATTCGCATCTTGAAAAGGCTTAAGTAATGCAGTCAGCAGATATAAAACTCAGATATTGGCATTCATTCGCATTTCGCTCCCCCAAATTCCAAGAGTGATGGCCAAAATCGAATTGAACTCATTTTGCTCGTTTGGCACTTGAGACATAAATCGAATGGCGGCAATGCCAGCGATAATTTCCACACGCAGCTGGCCGTAATATCCTGCATCTATTTATCTTGCTAGCCACGCCACCCTATGCCCTTATATAAATTAAACCCTTGAGTGCGATATTGCGGCTCAAGTGCTAAAAACCAGCGAGCCTTAAGCTTTTTACATATATAAATTCCTTCTGTTTTTTTTTTTTTTTTTTTTTTTTTTTTTATATTTTGTGTTCGTTTTTGCCGAAACGGAAATAAAGCATAAAAGTAACTTTCGGATGCTTAATGATAAAGCTGATGTTTGGACGCATCATATGTGAGTGTGTGTATGTGTGTGTGTGTGTGTGAGTGTGTTTGTGAGTGTGGCATTGTTCATTGCAACGCCCTATTTGGCCCAAGGGGCTGCTGACTTCGTTTATGTTTTTTTTTTTGCGTATTTTTGCAGCGCTCAGCGCAAAAAATATTCCCAAACGGCAGCGAAAGGAAAAACGCATTAATTACGATTTTCAGCATAACAAAAAAAAAAAGAATGGCAAAAAAAAGAAAAAAAAGTGATTACCAGGAACTATCGAATGCTGGGACCATGAATGGGGTGAGTTTTGGATGAATCGGGGTGCCATTCATCTGCTATTTCTATTTGTACTGGTTTACCGGTTGATAATGCGCATTACAATTATAATTCTCTTTTTTTCTTCTTCTTCTTCGAACCGATTATTCTGACGCATTTGTGAACTATCTCGAATCTGGTTTTGAGCAGAGAAAGATAATGTGCTATTATTGCCCAGCTCAATAATCGGACGACTAATTTTTAAATCAATTAAGGCAACCACCAAAAACGTAATTCTTCCATTAAAACAATTGTCAACGTAAAACAAGAGAGAACGTTGCCGACTACAAAATACTTTAATATCATAAGTAATACCAGCTGATAACTGAAGCTAAGAATTAGCGTCAAAGTTTGCCTTTCAAATTGCGATCGGCATAGGTTTTTGTGAATTTTCCCTCTACCTTTCAAATTTGTTGAGTCTAACTATCAAATTGTGTGACATATATAGTTTTATCGATTGGCAATTATCGATCTTATCGATTTCCTAGCCACCTAGTGCACGCAGCACTCCAATTTCTACACTTTGTCGGACAGACGGACAACGAAACCAATACTCTATATCTCATTATTATAATAGCCAATAGACAATGTGACTTGGCAGTCTATTTATGCAAAGAAATTAATTATTGTTACAGGAATGGACACTTAAGCTTTGTTAATTTATTAACATTCGATCTGGTTGGGAAAGACTGCTTATGCAATACTTTTTGTTTCTGACTGGGTTCAGGGCAGCTGGCACGCTCTGTTGCCGTACCGTAAAAACCGGAAGCAAATAAATGAAAATCGACAGTTTCTAAATTAACCGGTGCAATGATAAAAACACAAACGAACAACTCAAAATGTCATTAAAAAAAAAAAAAAAAAAAAAAAAAAAACAAAACTAGAGAGGGGAGGTAAACGCATTGAAGCGAGGGCAAAAAACCAAATACCACAAAATGGAAAAAAATAGAGAGAGGGAGAGAGAGAGAGAGAGAGGGAGAGAGAGGGAGAGGGAGAGAGAGGGAGATAGAGAGAATCACAAAATAAAAAAAGAAGTAAAGTATGACCATGCTGCAACTGTCGCTAATTGCTGGGTCAGGGGTTGAGCTCGAAACGGGACGGGCCTTGTTGCCCAGGAAGTCGTTCAAAATCAAGCGAAACGAAATTACTTGTCCCGTTCCCATTCCCATTCCCGTTCCCGTCCCCTATTCCCTTTGCCATCCTCGAGCTAATGCTGACAGTTGGCCACAGTAGACCACAGCAAGAGCGAGCCAAGTCAAGGCGAATGCCCGAAAGGGGCGAGCCGAGACGAGACGCAAAGGCTCATTAGCATTTTTTGCTGGCTGTTGCTTTATGTACATTATATCCACAGTTGTTGCTGGTCTTCTTCTTCTTCTTGTTACTTGTTTTGTTTTTTTTTTCTTTTTATTGATAAATTATGCAGTCGCACTTGCGGGCTCCAAATCGTTTGATAACACGCAACCTGGCTAACGGAAAGTGCCAAAAAGAAGAACTAACATAAAAAAAACAGAGCCCAAAAGAAAGACAAAACATGCATACGACTATGTAAATGAAATGTCTGTCCAAAATGTTAAAATGGGGTTTCTTCTTCTTCCTTTTTTGGTATATGCAGGGCTTGGCAAACTGTCAACGAGAGGCAAAAGCACAGGCAACTCTGTTAATGATTAGAGTTGCCAACTAACTATACGTCATAGAAATTTACCAATGATAACCTGAGAGAAAGTGGAAAAGTTACCAGTAATTAAGATTGATATCTGTACTTTCTATCAAAATTCTGTTTTTATAATATTGAAATCAATTAGTATTGCGGGTATATTGCGGGGAGTTGCTGATATAATGCAATCAAATTGATCTGGTCGTGAAATACGAGAACTTATGTTCTAAATTTCATGTCTCAAACTCTTATGGCATTCCATAGATAGGCATATGGACGAATTAGACTCGGCTGTTGGTCCTGAACAAGTACATATATACTTTATGGGTTCGGATATGCTACCTTTTCTCAGTTATAAACTTTTGCACATTTGAAAGGGGTGCAGTATTTATTTTTTCCAGTGTAAAACGAACCATTACTCGTCTGATCCAGTAGAATGCAATCAATGATTGAGTTGCTTTTATTTGCACTTGCAAGTCCCAGTTTAATATCATCTGATAACAGATGTGACTTGATAATAAAGCTGATGATTCCAACTCTAAAACTAATTTAAAATTGTTGTACATTTTTGGGGGCAATTTGTCAAACATTTTTAAGAGTAGGTAAGCAACTCTCTAGAATACAATTACAAATGTAAATTTTTACTAGTCTTTGAAAAGTGTGCGATCCGCCGATCCGTCTAAAAGTCGACCCGAATTCTTAATTGGTTTTTCATTCCTTGCCTTTCATCTCATTCTATTCAATCCGTAAGTTGATTGCTCAGCTGCTCTCTCAGCGCCAGAACCTTCTCCGCCGTACAGCTCAATGGCTAATGCGACTCTTCAAGCAACTCGAGTAGGCTGTCTCCAGACAACGCATCCTCTTGGCCAACTGCGGCATAAGACGTAATTAAGTCCAATGCGACATTGAGGGCCTCAACGAAGTTGAACCTCCTTGGTTAGCCGTCTCCTATCTGCCTCGCTGATTCCCAAATCCGGTTGCTCACAGTCAGCAGCGAAGGCGACGATCCGCTCCAAGAAGTTGGCATTTGATTGAAGTAGTACACTGAATACCCATTTGAAGAGCAGATTGATTAGATTTTATATAAATTAGTGAAGATTGAAAAAATTGTAGAGTGCAATTCAATTATAAAGGATCTGATGACTCAAAACTCTTTACCACTCTTTTCATGTGCCAGATCCTTGAGACTCTAAAATACCCAGAAATCTCAGATTTCCAATATATATTTATATATTTATATATATTTATATTTGTGAAGAAAAATCGGATATATATATATGAATCGTAGTAAGTTGAAATCATAAATTCAATTTTCAATTAATTGAATTTTGAATAGATGCTCTCAAACTTCTTCTAGACTTTAAAAATATATTACAATAAATAGTCTTAGATTCATTTGATTTAAAAATGGCTTTCATTTTCAAGCTACTGTGTTGCAGCTATTTTTGGCCGATTTATTTCCGACTCTTGTTTTAGAATATAATTATTCTACTGCTTCAAAGGCAGCTGTTGCAGATCGCCGCCGGCAACGGAAATCAAAGAAATTGGAAAACATACCACAAGCCAGTGGACTCTGCAAGAACAAAGAGCGTCGCCAAGTGTGTGTGTGTGTGTGTGTGTGGGGGGGATGTGCTGCACTGGGAGGTAGCCACAAGATAAGTGCAAACCAAAAAAGATATTTTACAGAAACTGCGTCAGTTGAAAAATACAAAAGGCAGTTAAAGTTGCTACACTCGATGCCACAGCACAAACTCCCCCCGCCCCCCAAATCGGCTCTGTTTGTAGGCATGGCTTGTCCTTGTTCAGGTTTCGCTCTGGTTGTGCTTTTCATTAGGGTCGCCAACAACGCCCTTTTGTAATTCCAAACCAGCGCCACGTGCCATAAATTTTGGCTTTAAATGGGGCATGCCCAAACTGTATCCTGTTAGCAAGACTTCCAATTCCACCCTCTCATTCTCTCTATATCCGTCTCTCTCTCTCCCTCTCTCTCTCTCTCTCGCCAACCCTCTCTCGCTTCGTGAGCCGCGTTATCTTACAATAAATTGCTGTCTTAGTTTGCGGCCAAGCCACATTTTCCATTTGCCAGCAACCTAGTTAAACTTTTCCAACTGTTTTCTCACAACTCCAACCCCGCTATTCCCTTCCGCTTGCCTGAAATTAATATTAATTTGGAGTGTGTATTATTATTTAGCTTGGCAGCGCAGTTTGACGTCGCCGACGTCTTATTAAATATGCGGCCAGGCTAAATTCAAAAGTTAGACCCAACCAACAGCCAGCAACCAGAAGCCAAGTTAGGTAAAGTTGGCTGATTCTTTAACGACTTTGCTGGGCTTCGTCTTTTCATAATAAAATGTAATTAAAATTTAACTGCCTGCCGTTCTCCGACTGTAGCCATTGCATTCCCAGGCTGCTGCATTTTAGCCAGGCCAACTACCAAAAAAATTTGCTTTCGACAAATGGGGAAAAATGTCGATTTAAAGTGCCTTAAATTTCTTAAAATTCTCTTTTAATTATAAATATAAAATAAATGTTTGCTTGACGTTATCATGAAATGTGTTATATATGCTGGAATTGGTGATATATAACACGATTGTCATAGCAAATAACGAATGAAAGATGAAATCTTGTGGGAACAACTATTTTGATTACCAGATTAAGATTAACAAAATAATCAAGATTAATTAATCTTTTGTATCACAGTGCTGCTTTTAATTATTTTTTATTCAAATGTGGTAATTAAAAATATTTGTTGAGTTTTCAAAAGTTGGAGTACTCGTATCTGCTCTCGCATATCTATTTGCATTTAAATCTAAATTCTATCTAAATTCCATTCGTGACTTGTTAGAATTTAGCATAGCTGCAATAATTCGGCCAAAAAAAAAAATATGCACTTTAAAAACACGCGCATTCCCTTCGGACCTGGCCAAAAGTTCATTTAAATAAGCCGCCGGCGCCCGAGTAACGTAAAATTTTATACATTTTGGCAACTGGCTGCGTCGCATCGTTCGACATGTCCACCTAAAAAGCAGCAGCAGCTAACAAAATTGCAACCACGTAAATATTCTATAAATTTTTATGTGTAACTCACCGACTGTCTGACTGTTTTCGGTGTCTGTCCGCCTGTCTGGCTGTGTCCTTAGCTTCGCTGGCCCGTATTGCCCTGACATGTTCAATTCTCTGCCTTCTGTTCAAATACTTGAAGCGCCTATGTGTTCCAGCAGCAGTGTTGCCAACTTAGCCGTTTTCAAACTCCAATTCAATGTACAAAATTAAAGGCAACAAGTGTAAAAAATTATATGTTTTTACTGACAAGAATATCGCAGAAGCAGATGTATTCTTGAAGAAAAAAAGTGTGTCTCTTGACTCACGAGTTCTTCTTTATTTTAAATTAAAATATACACTTTCAAAAATATGAATAAAAGTTTGGTAATTCTAAAAAAAAGCGTACTCAATTTAAGAATATGATTTTGGTTTAAGATACGTTTTGAGTCAAGAATATATATTCTTTAGTTTTGATGCTCCTGTTTAAATCGGATATCTAAAACAACGAAAACTTGTAAACATATTTAAGCATTAGCTCAAATTCAAAATATAGTTTTTGATTCTGTATTATTTGCCGGTAGTAGCAGCTATTTTGGGCAACACTGTTGGATAGGTGCAGTTAGGAGTTGGAGCAGGTACTATTTCTGCTTCTTGCCATTTCCTTTTGGCATTGCCAACTTTCGTTTTGGTTCAACTTGGTAATTGCCTCTCTCGTGTAGTTTTTAGTTGTAGAATAGATATGGTAGAAGTTGCCAGGACGAGGCTCTGTTTATTCTGTGCACGAGTATGTGTGTAAACACCTTGTCTGGCCCCGTCTGCCATGCGGTATTTTCATTTGCACAAATATTTCGCAATTTGGTTGTAGATTTTGCTTCTGTTTCTGTTGCCGTTTCAGTTTTAATTTCTGTTGCTGTTTTTGGCATTGCCTGTATAGATATTTTTTGGCTTGAACGAAACGCAAAGTCAAGGCAATTACCCATTAGCCTGGCTAACAGATGAAATGCGAGACAAAGGTAATGCCAACAGCTCATTGGCTAAAACGACGGCAGCAGCAGCAAGGCGCACGCTTTTAGCCTAGAAGTTGGACATAGTCAACGGCCATGATAAAAGTCCCGCTTCTGCTGGCTGAGATCAAAGAGGAAGTCGATTAAAATTCCACTGAAAATGTTTTTGAAAATGCGAAAAATTCACAAGAACTTGCAGCTGAGATAGCGTAAAAACAAATGCTGACAAAATTCTGCAGAAATCTTGTCCCACAAAATGGAAGAAATTTCAAATTTGAGCAAAAATATATAAATAAGTGAAATATTTGAAAGCAACATCTTTTTTATGTATGTACAGATATAAAATGCACACAGTCTGAGTAAAGAGACTAAATATATTTTTGGGAATACGACGAGCAATATAAATGAAAATCCGATAATTGTGATTGAAAGACATCAATCAAGTGGAAAGCCTTTTTTTATAATCATAAGAAAAGTGTCTGAAATATTTATGCTCAGGTTTATTTCATTAATAGTATTTTATACTCACAGATAGTAATGTTAAATGAAAAAGTTGTAAATTAAAAAATCTCAATTTTTGAATACACATTTCATGTAACTTTAAGGAGAGTGCTTAGTGCTTAAGACTTGAGCAACATTTTCCTTTTTGTCTTTAAGCAGCTGTGTAAATGTTGTTCTGGGCTTTCGGGATTCCATAATTACATATTCACCATGGCAACAGTATAAATAATTTGTTTAAGCAAGTCTATTAATTTGTGCTCTGCATCAAGTGCACTTAATATTTCAATGTTTTTGTGTGTGTGTTTCTAAGACTACCTGAACGCCTGTCGAGCCGCAGCCCTTCAAAGGACCAACAACAACCCTAAACTACTCGTATACACACAGAGCCAGGCCACCGGCGGACAGACAGATAGAGTAGACCAAAGTATCGGGGCAAAATATCAAGTTCGGTTAACAGCAGGTGGTTGGTTGGCTGCCACAGCAAAGTTTTCGTTTCGTTCAAATTGAAGCTAAAAGTTAAAAGTTATCTTGGCCCAAAAGGCGAACCCAACTACGCCTGAGTGGCCAAATTCATTTGGCAGCAAAATGCAAATTATTACAACTGACTTTTCATTTTATTTTTGATCATTCCTTCTTGCTTCTCTCCCTCCCTCTTGGCCCGGCTTCATTTTCTTTTATATTTTAAAGAATTTTTTTTCTTTTTGCGAATGTCTGAAAATTATTTACTTGGCTAAGGGCAGCTACTCCACGGAGAGAAAGATGTGAGGGTAGCTGCTCTGGAAGTTTTTGCATAACTTGTCTTGGGCATAATTTTCACCGTCGTTTCCACGTGCAACGTGAGCGGCATCGGGTTGGTGGTAAGTGTGGGAAGGAGCAACGCTGGCTGCTCCGTATGTATTCGCTTATAATTTGCTTTTGCTCTGATAAACATAAAGATATCAGACTGAATTTCTCTACGAGGGTGCTGTCTCTCTTTATAAATTCTACAACACACACATAAGCACATACATGCATATATATATATATGTATATATATAGTGCATACATGTGTTATGAAGGGGTTACTGTTACTAGGGGTCGTGCCTGGCGATAAGGCCTGCACTTCTCATTCGTGTCATGCATTTTCTCATGCCTCCCGCAATTGTCATGTAAATCAATGCAACAAACTTTGGCTCTGTCTCTGGCTCTGGCTCTCCCCTCCCGCTTCGAATATTCATTTCCATAATCATTTATGTAGGATTTCAACAACAACAAAAGCAGAGGTTTTCCTCTGCCTGCATTTCGCGCTTAAGCGAAACCAATTGAAGCGTAAATCTTGCACGTCCCGGTCGGAACTGGTGATAAAGAAACGAATAATGAGATCTTGACGAGGGCAGCTACAAGCGAGTTGTATGCATCAAAATACACTTAGGAAAAACAGCATAAAATCAAGAATATATATTCTCTAGTATAGAACATGCAGCCATGAATACATTACTATCGTCTATTATGGAATCCAATTTGTTTTCTTCTTTTATGCGAGTTTAGATCTTCAATTCTTTATTTAAGATTTTTCATTCTTGAAAGAGAACTTCTTTAATTTGCTGTTTTGTATTTTACAAGAATTGTTTCGTCTGTAATATTTTATGCATGGTTACAGACTGAGTGAAAGGGAAACTGTGTCAGTAATTTACATTTTCAACAAGTTTTTATGAAAACCAGAAATAATTTCCGATCTAAAAAATAAAAATAAATTATAACATAAAATGTCATTTGTAGATTTTGTTTTTCATTTTATACGTAAGATAAACAATTTTGTATTTGCTTGAAGGACCCTTAACAAAAACTACATTTTTAGAAACTCTTCTTGGATATTAGAAATGATTGCTTTGGTAAATAGAAAACCGCTCAAGTGTTTTCTATATTGTAGGACATCTTATTTGTATTGCGTAGTGGTTTTCTAATATTACACAGTATGAAAAACTTTAATGCATAAGGTAAGCAAGTGAAACCGGTAACAGTTTCAAATTCGCCAGTTGAATACTTTCGAATGGATTCAACTCAACTCAACTCAACTCAACTCAATTCAACTCGATGCTCAAACGTATCGATTGCTTTGAGCGTAAGTCGGACGTGACTTGATATTAATTTGCATTTTCATCTACATTTTCAATTCCATTTCCATGAGGTTGTCATGTCTGTAGCTTTAAATGGGACCCCTTTCCTCAGGCTTGTATTTCAATTAAATCGCTTTAAAAAAGTAACCTGAAACGCAGCACAATTTATATTGATAGGCAGGCAGTCCACTCACAATCCCTAGTCCGCAGTCCGCAGTCCGCAGTCCGCAGTCCGCAGTCCGCAGTTCAAGTCCCAGTCTCAGTCCCTGTCCAGTTTTTCCAGCCATGTAATTGATGTGTGCGATTTAAGCGCAATTGATAAGCGAACCCAGAAACCCGAACCTCAACCCAATATCGAAACGCAACCCGGCAACGCCTATCCAATGTTACTTAGTATTTGGTGGCCCCTCTCTGCCTCTGTCGAGCGTCCAGTTTTATGTGCTTATATACCCTGCATTCGAGTCTGAGTCTGAGTCTCCGTCTCCGTCTCAGTCGCAGTTCCAGTCCCAGTTTGTCCATTAAAAAGTCAGTAACTGTAGCTAATTAAAGCAGGCAAAACTCGAATCAAATTTGGCGCATATCAAATTATGAACACAGCTGGCAGCAATTGCTTTCCTTGCTGCTGGCAACCTGACACAAATTGATGGGCTGACAGAGCTCAGCGATGTGCGCCGTAATATTCACCAGGGATTCCTCTCCGTGCCCATAAATACAGCACAGCACAGCACAGCCCAGAATATCACAGATCTCCGCTCAGTTCTGTTTCCCTTTTGGCCCTTTGTCTTCATTTGTTTTTTGTCTAATTTCCCGTTTTCCTTTTAATTACGCCAACTCGCACAGGACATATGTATTAATATGGGCATACTAATGCTCGCAAACTGAATACAAGTAGTCAGTCAGTCAGTCAGTCAATCAGTCAGTCAGTCAAATCAATCAGACATTCACATATGTACACATATTTGCTATCCTCCCAACTCGCATCTGCAGATTTGCTTAGATTTCCACGTTGGTTCATCTGCCAAACTAAGCTGCATGCAACACCAGTGTCAACGGCTCGGATTTCTGAGCGAGGCCAGCGGGAGATTGTGAGAAAGACAACAAACACTATTCGTAAGCCCCTAGGACAACTGATATTTTGCTTAAGTATACGATTGCATTCGAAATCGTGTTTTCAAATTGAAAGTAAGCTGACTGGCAAGGCACATTGCACGAAATGCGCAGAAAGTGGTCGCAGGTAATTCTTTATTTTTCCATGAATCGGCATGAATTTGTATGGCACTAAAATTAAAATGAAAATCTAAAATCTGGAAGTGCATCATAAATATTTTCAGCTTAAATCGAATGCTGTTTTGTTATTGATTTTATTATTTTGAAATTTCGAAATTATTTCAGAGCATTCAATTTTTTTTTAAGTAAAAAGTGTCGGGTTTTTTTTTACTTTTAGCATTCATCTGCAACCTTGAAATTTAGTTATAGGTTAAAATATGTACTTAATATCTTATTAATTCTTGGTTCGTATGCTAGACAGCTTTACAGTTTCTTAATTCTTATTTTGTATGCCATTAAAATGATAAAAAAAAATTAATTTCAATGTGAAATACGTTGTTTGAATGAATTATTTATAGAAAACCATATTCGCAACAAAAAAGTAATTAATATTAATCATTCCAAATTCTCCTACTAAAACGTTCTCAAGTCAACATTTCTGTTGTGAATATAAGGATTCTTTCCATTCTCAAAAAGTTATAATATTTAGTCAGTTTTTAAAATTAATTTTTATCACATCATTTTTAAAAGTTCCATTTTTGTTGCGATAGATGTTTGCTAAGTGAGAAAAGTTTGACTGTGATTTGAAATGCAAATTTATTAAATAGTTGCTATTTTGTTTTGTTCTCAGCACATAACTTTTTAACTATTTTAGCATAATGATCAAATTTAGATACAGCTAGAGATAAGTTCAGCCGTAAGAACCTCCGCTTTTCTACAACGAGGAGTCATGCTCTGTCTACATTTCTCCTCCCTTCCCTTCCCTAGGTCGAGGTCGATGAGCAAAATGAAAACTTCCAGCGCTCAGTAGACATTAGTTACTTTGAAAACCTGCTGCTGCTGCTGCTGCTGCTGGCTGCTGGCTGAAAGCGGGAACGGAAGTGGGACTGGGATAATTTTGTGGTGCCGAGTTGCCAAGTTTTGGACTCTGGCTTTGCGGCGATGGGCACTTTTTTGTTTTTTAGCTACATTTTTGGTGTTGCATTACAAGTTGAAATTCTGCAGTTTTAGCAGCAATTTTGTTTAATTTCTTTCTTACTTGCCGCACGCCTCACAAACGCAAAACGAGCGTTGTAAATTGTAACCATATATGTATGTATGAACGAACCCAAGCACGAAACCGTGTCTGCCCCCTTGGGTTTGGCAGGCATTCGTTGCCATTGCGCTCCCTCCCCTGACCCGGTGGCAACTGGCAGAGCGTTTTGTTCGAGTCTGTGGCAAATGTGTCATTAGGCATGTTTCACGACCCTTTGTCATGCACAAATAATTATAATTTAATACACTTTAGCTGCGGCAGGTTGCAACAGACTGGCAGAGGGGCAGGGATGTTTGAGCCGCCACCCTCAGAGATTTTGACTGAAACAGATTCGCCCCGATTTCAAAGCAAAACTGAATTTTTCTCTTTACCCCCCATCCAGAACATTGTATTTTTACGTTACTTTGTGCCACATAATTGCCGACAATTTGCTGAAGTTGCAGCACACGCCTGGCAATTACCCAAGCCCAGCCAGACACAGTCAGCGGCAGCGCGGGCACAGGATGTGTTTTAGTGCCCCATCCAGCTTAAGCATAATAAACCCCCCAACCATCCTCTCCGCCACCCACCCATGTCTCTCCTCATGCGCAGCGATTCGCTGTCTGTCGTTACTAATTTCCAGCCGGCTGCAGAATATGAAAAGTTTGTCTTGCCTAATTTGCTTTATGGCATTTTAATTGTATTTGCCCAACTTACGAATGGAAACTCAAACTCGCAACTCGCAACTCGCAACTCGCTACTCGGAACTTGCAACTTTGCTGCTGTCGTCTGATGAAAATTTAATGAGCTTATGAATTTCAAACGCACCTGGTTGAAATGTTGTTGGAGTTACACGCTTTCCATCCGATAAGCATTGCCCAATTATCGATAATTTATGAAAGCAATTGTAGCTAAATTCAACATGTGTGCACTGTCTATCAGTTTGTCTGTCTGTCTGTCTGTCTGTCTGTCTGTCTGTCCGTCTGTCTGAGTACGTTTGCGTTGGACATACAAATGAACGTAGGAGGCTCCCAAATGGGTGCAAATATAATTCTTATAAATAGACAACAAAAGCGACCCTTGTCGACGACAGTTGGCAATCATCATCATCATCTTCATCATCATCGTCGTCGTTGCCGCCAACCAACTAAATAAATAAAAATAAGTAACTCAAACCCAGTGCCAGTTCTTAGTTGTGAGTTCTCTCTGCATTCCCAGTGCCAGTTCGAGTCCCGGGCTCCATGGAAATTATGTTCATAGACAGTCAGCAGTGACGCCAGCTACGATGCCTTTTGGCTTTAAGTAGTTGCCTTCAGTTGTCGCCGTCTCGAATGTCATCAAAGTCACAAAAAACAAGTCAATATTGTCAGCCACAACAACATCAACAACAACAACATCAACAGCAACGAGTCGTTAATGAAACCAAATAAAAATACTAAAGTTGAAAAAAATAAAAATAAAAATAAAATACATTGCATTGTATGGAAAAGTTGTTTCATAATAATAAATACAGACGCATAATTTTAGGAATGGAATTGAAACATGTTCATAAATATTTGTTAGTAGTTTTGTTGATACAAATGGCTTGGATTGACGAACAACCGATTGATGTTATCAGACACAGAGTAGAAACTCGAACACAGATACGGATACAGATACCCAAACTTGACACGTTTTCACAGAATATTGTGTTCTCACAAAACAATTTGCTTACAATAAAGTAGGTTGCATTTATTGAACTAGTTGTGTAAAATAGGCTCACAGAACTAATTAAAACTGTATCGTTCGTCTCAAGATCAAATAAATTGCTTCACTGTTTAGTTAGTCACTTAGTAATATAATATGAATAACAAGATTAAATATTACAAAAAACGCATAAGACTAGTTTCATTCGAGACGAGTCTTGAGGCCAGTGTGAATTAATTTAGATTGACTGATTGCTAATGAATTGGATAATCAAATGAAATGTGTTTTCACTGTTAATCAATGCAACTAAATAGTTTCTAAAGCGCTTCCTTTCACTTAGCTCAACAAAACAATAAGAAGCAATTTATATCCAAGATATGCCGAACATTAAATACACTTCCACTGCGCTAGATATACAAAAAATAGATAATATAAATCACGACGTAAAACTAAACTAGTTTTATTGTAAGTGCAAACCGATTCATGGTTAAATTTGAAATTAAGTATCTGCAACATTCATCCGTATCCAAATTGAGAGACGTCCTTTGAAGTGCTGGCCTCAATAAAGTTAAGCACCTAAGTTAAGGTACCTCTAGGAAAACTTATCTTATCGCACCTGTTCGCTTCTCTCTTTCAGTCGTTGCATATCACTTACCACCTCAATTTCTGTTATTTTTGTTCTTCCTAAAAACCAAATGCATACAATAAATAGCGCACAATTAACAAGTTTCTAATGATTTATGCCGACGTCGCCGGGCTCTCTGTCGGGGTTGCCTGTTTTGTGTTCGTCTCAGTGTTTTTTTGCTGCTATTCAGTGCCACATTGCGAGATTTTATGGCACCCCAACCGTGCCGCAAAACAATGCCAGAGATAATTTTTACGAGGCACTCTCACTGCACCATATGTTGCCCCGGTCAGCCAGTGAGATAGCGAGAGGATGACGGACATATAGAATTGAATAGAATAGAAGAATAGTTTTGTTCAGGTAGAGTGCTCGAGACAGCCCTTGTCCCTGCTGGCACTTTTACGATGCTATGCAATTAAAAGATTTGGGAAAAAAAGGCGTTAGGCATGCGACTGTTCAACTGTTCAACTGTTGGTACGACAGCCCTGACAGCCGGCCCGTCCCAAGGCTCATTAAAGCTGTAAAGTCAATAGAGAGTTTTAGGGTTGAGGCTCGAAAAGGGTTGCCAGGGCTGGCTGGATGGCTGGCTGGCTGGCTGGCGGCAACTACTACGACAGCCAACGTCATTGTTCGTATGATATTCAATTTTGATTTGTGGCAATAAAGTTGTTGGCTAACTCCGTCATGGCCATTGATTTTTAATTTCCAGCTAAAGTTCGGCAGTCGGCAGTCGTCAGTGACAGTTTAGCCGGAACTTTTCTAATTGCTGCCACCAAGTTTTGCTTGCTGCGTGTGCGTTCATAATTTTCCAGCTGCCGGATTGAACAAAGCATTATTTGCTCAAAGTCATTTTCTATGGCGGGGGATGTACAAAAACTTTCTCGTCCTTTTACGTCCACGTGACCACTTGATGTCGGGGCCATCCCCAAGGAGCTGAGACTGCAGTTTGTGACGCTTTTTTTCTTTTCTTTTCTTTTCTTTTACTTTTACTTTGCTATTATATTCTTTATTATTGTTTTTTCTTTTTGTCGTTTTGCCAGTGATTTCCCAGCCACGTACTTCAGCACGTAGTCAACTTTAATCTCTGTTCTCGTTCTCCGTTTCGTTCACTCGCCTTAAAAGCTGAATTTATGTGCACGCAGCATTTTGCCCTAATACGAAATCAAATAGAAATTTTTTGAGCCAAATCAAAGGAGGAGAAAAAAACAAAAAACACACTCGCACACACACACACACACACACGCACACACAGACATGCTGAGTTTCGAACTGCATTTTGTTTGGCTGGGCTCATCTTGATTTATGAGGCAGGAAGTTTGCACCATTCGCGCCAACATTGGAGACGCCATTATTTTGCGTATTTATACAAATGTTTCCCAGTGAAGCTCGCCCACGTCCACGCCCCCCGTTCCGCCCTTGGCCACATGTGTCGGATCCTGGAACACGAGGGTACACGCTCTTATAGGCATCTATAAATCAATAAATGAAATTTACACGCATATTTTGTGTTACGTGTTGGAAAATTTATACGATTTCTCTCGCCCAGCCAGAAGTTTGTCCAAGCCAAAGCCAAAGCCAAAGAACAATGTCAGCAATTTTGGATTTGAGCTTTTTGCTTTTTGGATACATACAAACAAACTTATTTGAATGGGTTGTGGTGAAAATGTTTTTCGCCCAAGCTGCTCAAGTGATTGGCTGCAAACTTTTCTGGAGATGCTTACACACAAGGGGCGTTGCCATGTCCCCAAAAAACTTGGCCAAAACTTCCATTCTGCCAAATCATCTTCTTCATAGTATATTGATAAGTTATTGTATTACAACAAAATCGAAAACTGAAGACGTGTGCACTTAAAGGGAAAGCGGATTTATTCTTTATCCGATCAACATAAGCAATGCCTTTAAATATTATGCCATAAACTTAATTATAATACAAAAAGTCCTGATCAGAGTTTTACATTTTCAATTAAGTTTATTTGACGAACGTAAGCCGAAAATGAACAAAAAAAATATTCGAAATGATTCTTGAGAATAATTATTAAGTTTTTCAGTGTATTTTGATAATGTGGTTTATATATTTTACTTTATCTTTGGTTGTAATTATTTTATTTCTTATTTAAAGATGAAAAATATATAATTATTATTATTATCAAGCTAAATTATTATTATTAAGTACAAGCTAGTTAAGTTCGTTAGAGAAGTTTTTAAACTTCATAACCCTTAATGAAAGGATTTCTTCGCTAAAAAGTAAAAACAAAACAACAATTTTAAAACGGATACAGTTTACATAGAGTAATTGCGCAAAAACGAATAAATTATACGCCGCTATGAAAATCAAATCTAGTTAAACGATATGTTGGAAAATGCTGGACGGCTGTTTGATTTGATTGGGAGAAGCCCAACAATTGGGCAACTGCGGAAACCCTAGAGCGGTGCTCATCAGCGCTGCGTTTGACACCAAAAGAATTTTTAATTAGGGCCCTGCCAACAAAATAAAATACCATAAAAAAAAAAAGAAGAAAGAAATAAACTAAACTGGAAGCTGTTGGCAGCTGTTGTTGTAGCTGTTGTTGCTGCTGCTCGTTGTTATTGTTGTTGTTGCGGCATCGTCAGCAAATGGCAATGAAACGATAACAATAAAAAATGCAGCTATGGCCATAGAGATATGTGAGATACGCGCGAGATACGCGAGAGATATATGGGCCTACAATGAATGCGACTACAAGAACAAGTACGAGTACGAGTACGAAAATGAGTATGAGTATGAGTATGAGTTTGAGTTTGAGTTTGAGTTTGAGTATGGGTCTGTGGGTCTGGATATGGGCATGGGACACTGCAGCAGCAGCAGCAACAGCAGCACATAAAACTTGTCGGCTTTGTAGTCGCATTTATTGTTGTTGTAGGTTGCAACAGAAGGAAGCCGAAGCAGCAGCAGCGGCATAAACAACAATGTCATCAACATAATTGTATGTCAAGTGAGCGCAGTGAGAAAAACTGGGGATGAGTGCCATAAAAAGTAAAATGACAAGATAGAGACAGCGACAGAGGGAGAGAGAGAGAGAGAGAGAGAGAGAGAGAGAGAGAGAGAGAGAGAGAGCGAGAGAGAGGGAGGGAGAGAGATAGAGAAACGGTGGCAGGAACCACTCGAGACCATGACGAGACAATGCAATCAAAGGAGCCACAACACACTCTGAGGGATTCGAGTGGCACAGCAACAGAGGGACAGTTGCTGGGAGGGGCTGTCGAGCCATGAATGAATGACGAGTGCTGCATACGCAATATTAAGCCATCGGTAGGCGCATTTAATACCCTTGCCCACAGGGCGTACTAAAATTGTAAAACATTTCTGACACTTTCCACATTTTGTGGCAGTCTTTATTCTTTCAGCGGAATCAGCCATAATCTGTTGAGTTTTAGTTGGGAATTGAATCAAGATGATCTGCGAACTGCTGTTAATATGCCTCTCAAATATTTATAGTTACTTACAGTCATTAAAATATCATTAAAGAGAAAAGAATTGCGTTTGTACATTTTTTGCAACATTCTTTCTTGATGGTTGCCATCACTTTGCTGGGAAGTTTTTGTAGCTTTTGTACACTTCAGTTTTGGCCATTATCCGATATCTTGCTGCTTTTTATATAATCTTGTATATACACATATATATTGAAAATACATTGCAAATAATTTGGGGTTGGTTTTTATATGATCACCTTTTGAATATCAAACTGGTTTTAAATAAGTCCTGAGATATGCACATACCAAAAACTGTTCTCAAAGATGTTTTTTAAATATATTTTATTTTATTTTTAGTATACGACAAGGAGCTATGAAAACTTACAGGGGAAAGGATCTGCATTGTTCTAACAATTATTGTATTTATTTGTTGTCTTAAGCACATGTCAATAATTAAATAACAAAATGCTTTCGGTTGTTTTTTATTTTTAGTACTGAATAAATCTAATGGTAATGCTAGTAAGGGTATGTGCTATTCGTTGTGCTGCTGGCAGTGAAATCTATGTTGTTTTAAGTATACATATGCTGTGGCATATCGGCTCATGTGTTGTGCTTAGACGATGCGGGTCACAACCGTTTTGTCGATGACAACAGCCACGCGGGGCAGGGTGGGCTAGGGGGCACGGCGAAGAGTAGGGGTCTGCACCTACCATTCTGTTGTAGTCATCATGATCATCATCATCCGGCAACCTCATCGCTGCAGTTGGCGTCATTGGTTTGTGTGTTATTGAAACGAAACGCCGGGCGACGCCTCTTGAGCGGAATTATTATTACCACTTATGGATGTATGTCTGCATGTGTATGTCTGTGTGTCTGTGTGTGTGTGTGTGTGTGTGTGTGTCTGTGTGTGTGTGTGTCCATACATTTGTAGTTGCCATAACCATCAGAAGCCGCAGCCGGAGCAAAAGCCGGGCCATCAGCCATTGCCATTGTTTTCCCACTGCGCGACTTGGTTTGATTTGGTTTTTTTTTTCTCTCTTTTACTTTTTTCTTATGTTGCATTCAACTTTGTATGCTGGCTGCACTCAATTCCGCATGAATGCGCCAGTCTGCCACTGGGGAAGGGCTAGTGTTAGGCACATGGAAGGAGAAGGTGTGGGCAAACCACATAAAATAAATGACATAAAACCGCATGTCGGTAAAAAAAAAGTTTATTTGAAAATTGTTGGATTCATGCGAATACCACTTCTAAATGGATAATTACTGACAAAGGAGAGAAAGAGATGTCCTTTTGTTCCTCTAGAATGGGTTATTGCAAAAGTATTTTTTGCCAATAATTTAGAACAAGCAAGGCAACTGGAAGTCCCCCATTCCAGAATGTCTCTGCACATCATTTTGCTTATAGCAAACATTGAAAATTATAACTCATTTTATTTAATGGTCTCATATAGACCAAACTTGATGATTAAACGTATTTTAAAGTCTAAATGTATGATATTTTTTCTAATTTAAGAACTTCCGGAATTCTGAAAAAATTGAAAAAATTGTGTGTGGGCAATTTCAAAAAGCATTTTGATAGGTCTTTCTAAAATTCGCTGATTAAAAACATTTAAAATTCTCAATTTATGATATTTCGTTGTGGGATGAAAACTTAATGAAATCATTAGAAAATATTTGTCGAATTTTTCTGCATTTTATAGAAAAAATAAAAAGATGTGTGGGCAAAATATCAAAATCAAAATATCGTTGAGTAAAAGTATTTAAAATTCATGATTTATGATATTTTATTCGAGCATTATAAAATTCTTGTATTCTTTGGCAAACTTTTATGGCTTTTCTCTGCACTGTATATAAAATGGATTTTTTTGTTTTTTTGTGTGTGGGCCATTTCATAGAATTGTCAACATCTAAGAATCTACATCAGACAAAATAGAAAACTACTTTATTCAGCACACGTCTCTGGCTGTTTACAAAGTAAAATTTCAAGATCATTCTTAGCATTTCTTTTGCCATCTTGACGATGGCGAATGGGGATTGGCAAGTGGCCTGCCAAGACGCTGCTCTATATAAGGTCACACTTGTGTGCGCGTCTGTAGCATGCCCCTAATGTCCACTTAACAGCCTACTTAAATACATGCCATGCATACATATACAGCAACAACAACAACAACAACAACAGCAAGAACTCATCAATGGCAGTCGAGAATCGACGGCATTAAATGCCAACTACTTGTATGCGAGAAAACAATACGCCAGCACTAAATGCTAATGATGTTCACGACGACGACGACGACGACGACGACTACTTTGATGATGATGGTGATAATGATGATAATGATGATGATGCTCTCGTGCTGGAAAATTGTCGTCGAGAGGCCAATCGGGGAGCAGGCATTGGAATAAAATCAGCCATCGACCCGTTTCGAATTCCAAATGCAATTGCCAGTCATGCGAACTTTAATTACACAACGGATCACTTGGGTCTCTCGCTCTCTCTCTCTCTCTCTGTCTCTCTCACTCGCTGTGTGTTATGCCTTGTAGACGAAGTTGCATAGCTCACCTACCTTCGCCCCCCTCCCACTTGCCTTCTTTTTGTGTCTGTGCAACGTGTCTAGCACAATCATAGGCCAGTTGGACATGTGGGCTGACTAAATGCGGCTCATTAAAGTAAATTACAATTTATGTTTGTGGTTGGTGTTTGCATGTCGCATTTGGGCGTGCCATTGTCCATCTCTTTCTGCTTCCTTTCGTATAAATAGAGGGGGCGGCGTGGTGGGGGAGGCGGGTGACACAGTTGGGTGTGTGTGTAATTAATTTTGATTAACGGGCTAAAAGTTTTTGAGGTAATTTCTTGCCACATACTCACACACACAAATACACGCATAACTCGTGTGGATTTCTTTCTTTAGCTAAGGGTGGTTGAAATTCTTTTGGGGGCTGCTTAAAAGTTCACTTTGAATACGCCAAGGTTGGCCAAACTTCAGCTGAAGGCACTTAATTGTTAAGCTTGATAAATGCGATAAATATGCATCTTAAAAACTCTATGCGGGAATTTTGTGTAGAAAGGTACACCGCCAAAAATAAAGTTTGTATCTGTTAATCTTTTTATTACATACATTGACAGCTTATCTAAATTGCAGATATGAGTAAAATGTCTGTGAAATTTAATACAATTTAATTAATTTTTCTTTTATATTTGGTTTGCGTTATTTCTCAAAAAATGTTGCTGTCTACCAGAAATAAAATGCATGCTCTTCAAAATACTGCGTTAAATAAATAATAATGCATAGTAATGTGAATAAAATCTCATGAATCATGGAATATATAATTTTATTGTTTATTATTTGGTGACCTCTTTTTATAATTAAATATGCATTTTGCTGAATTAATCTTCAGGAAGAGATTCACAGCGTCCGTTCAGCGTCAGCTGTTTAGTTTCTTTTCTTTCTTTCCTTCTGAACTTTACTTGAATCCATGATGCAATTTTCAAAATTTAAATTTATTTTCGCTTCTCTTCAGATTGAGTTCTTATTGTTATTTATGCCTTTACATTTCTTGGCTTATTAATTATGCGATAGGCAATAACTCAACAAGTCTGCACAACGTTTTCACTCGTTTGTTAGCATTACTTGCGATCAATTAATCCGCCCACAGTGCAAATAGCCCGTCAGCTGGTTGTGTTGGACAATCTCTTTGCCTCACAGCTGGATAGCTGGTCCACACTCCCAACTACCAGAAGTGAATGGTGGGAAGGGGTTTAGGTTGATGGAGCAGGAGGAGGTCGACGTAGCTCTCCATCCCCATGAAAACAGCAGGCACATGAGAGAAACATGCAATGCTTGACTGGCGGCACTAAAAATGATTGCCTACTTCAGTGTCATAAATTAAAATCTAACAAAATAAATCAATAAAGATTAAATCTTACGTACAGCACACACATACACACACACACAGACACACACACTCATACACACACACACACACACACACACACACACACACACACTATAGTGAGTAGTAGATAGAGCCAGAGTGTAGGCATAATCCAGCTTGCTTTGTGCATCTGAATCGGTTTGTAGCCGTATCTGTATCTATGTATATCTGTATCGGTATCTGTAATCCGTAACCTTCTCCATTTGTATATGTAACTAACGAAACGTGTGGTCGCATATATGAAAGCGCCGCCATATGGCACATTTTGCCTATGCCTGCCCCCGTGTATCTGTGTAGTGTGTATCTGTCGCTGTGCATGCATCTGTAGCTGTGTCTGGGCAGCCCCTCGACAACTACTTAAGTATTTAGGTCTCTGTACGGCTGTCGCTTCGCATTTTGAATGCTGAATGGGTATTTAAATTTCATACAAATTCTATGAACGCGTTCGTTGTCTGGCCCCGACCCGGTCCGGATCGGGGCTTGGATCGTGTTTGCAACTTGGCTGCCTCCATAGGCCTGCAGAAACAAAAAAAAAAAAAAACAACTACAAAATAAAACAGAAAAAATGTAGTAAAAAAATCGAGAAAAACAAACAAAACAAAAAAGCCGTTGAAAAATGCAAAAGGCGGCAGTTCAATTCATTCACTCGCACTCACACTCACACTCACAAACACACTCACAAACAATCACACACTGAGGCTTTTAGACAGACGAACGTGTGTAGAAGCTGAAAGCCGCTTAAAGCTCTCTGTTTCTCATTCCCATCGACCACAACGCATCCGTATCCGTCGCATCCGTCGCCGCCAGCGGCAGCAGTAACAACAATAAGATATAAAAGTTGATAAAGAATGGATGCGCTTTAGTAATACGCAAAATAATAACAAGCAGCGAGTACAACAACAGCAACAACAACAGCACCAGCAGCAACAACAGCAACAACAGCAACAATAAAAACAATCAAGCCAACGTCAGACAATAGAGGTTTAGAAAAACAGTTTTTTCTTCTTCATCATCGTGATTTTTTTCATCTGCATAGAACAGTGCAGTGAAAGGGAGCCGAGCCCGAGTCTTACAAAGGGGGTCCATTGTCGCTGCAGTTGTTGGGCATGACATAACCGTAACTTAGCTTTGCCAACGATAATCCTTAACGGCGTGCAAGCTTAAAGCAGGCCAGATGATGCCAGGCCCTGTGTTGTATGTGTGTAACTGCATAAGTAAGCCAGCTGTTAGGCAACCGTTTGAAGATACTCTTATCAATGGGTGGTCCTTATGCACATCATTCTGCTGAGCTAAGCACAACTAAAATTAGCTCAATATGCAGCGTATCTGTAATCGGGCATCAATACTTAATTTATACAGTCCCCTTCAGAAGTTTTTTGTTGAAAATTAATCGATAATACGATAATTATACTTAATACTATATAAAATATATAAAGAAGATTTAAGAATTTTAGGTTCACTTTAAAGATTTTCTCATTTACTGTTCTTGTGATTTTAAAATATAAATTCGCCATTAGGGTGTAGTATCTCTACTCAAATAATTAATATCTTATAAAATAAGTATATCTATCTTAAGCATTTGTACATTTTTCAACAATTATCATTTACATTATATATCATTTATAAAATTCACTCTTTCAAAAATTCTTAAAAGCCGAAAAATGTTTATAAATAAAAGAATTTAAAAACGCAAGTCATCGAATTAATTTTGAAAGTAACATTTCTGATATCTCCACTCTAATTCCTAGAAGATTCAATTTTCGAACGATTACTTTAGATTCCCACACACATATATATATGTATATATATATATATATTTATGTATATATGAATATTCCACCTGATTTGGGTGCCAATCAGCAAACGAAGCGATTGTTTGATTTCCTGTCAGGGCCTAGAATGGGGCACATATATACTGTGTGTCATTGCCACACCTATTGCTGTGAGTCGCTGTTAGAGAGGGCCATCCTGTCGCTCATAATGACCAGATGGGAACTTGGCTCCATTCAGCTGCGACTGAGCAGATAAACGAATACTGAATACTGAATACTGAATACTGAATACCGAGCACTTATTATTATTAATAAGTGCACGTTAATGTTTGCTTGATTAAACGCTCAATCAAATGAAATTCTATACGCATGACGAGCACAAAATAATCAAAAAGAGCCTCGAAATGAATGCGCAGGCAGGCGGGCCTAAAAAAAAATGAAATAAAAAAACAAGGCAAACGCAGAAGAGGAAGAAATAAATCCTTTAACAAACACACACACACACATACACACACACACACACACACATAGACAGAAAACACGCTTTCGACCCGCTGAGTATTCAGTAAATTTTGAGTGCGCTCGTTGCCTGCCCCATTTAAGTGGAACGCGTCGTGCATACAACAAGTAAATATAATTCATAATTTTCGCTCCATTCAGGCAATGATCCGCACGACAGCAATGGCGATAGAGGCAGAGAGCAGACACTGGACAGTGACATGGATTCGGGGTGGTTACCAAAAGTCAGATTTATAGTTATGAGCTTAAGTTCTCATATACCCTGTACTCTGCCCAAGCTAAATATGTGGCATGAATAATAGGCAAATAAAGTAACCTCCGATTTTTGAAAGTGTACAAATCGGTTTTTATTAATCGGTTTGTTCACAGTCAATGCTAAACTCTACAGTTCTGCAGCTCAAATATATTTTATGATAAAGGCTGTAAGTAGATAAAGTTGTGCAAATAACTGTGTCGAGATAATGAATGCCAATCTGACCACATAAATTATATATATTTCTCTGTTTATTGAACCACAAAATCATACATATTATTGAAAATATAGATAACAAATGTGAAAGATATCCTTGCCAAACTTATCTAAATTTTAAGTCTTATTTTATCTTATGTACAGAACTACTATTCTTTCAGGCTTAGATCTCTCTCAAAATATGCTAAGCAGAGTTTCTTATAGCACAGATCAAGTTAATTTTGACTAATTCTAAGCAGGTATAGGGCATCTGCTAGTTGTGCATTCCCGCCAGTTTAAGTTCCTCCGTGCTGGCCATCAATCATAATAAAATTGTAGAGCACATCAAAGGCACAGCCAAGCATACAAAAAAAAAAATCGAAAAAGAGCCAGCAGAAGCAGCATCAGCTCCGAATTAGCACCGGTTGACAAGCATTAGCAGCAGCGTGAATCCTCGTTCTGGTCCTCATCCTCATTCTCATCCTCCATCCTCCATCCTCAACACCTCCTCCTGTTTCTCTTGCACAGTCTACGTTTTATTTTCGGGACTTGAGATTCGGTATCTGTATCGGTATCTGTATCTGTATCTGTATCTGCATCTATGGCTGAGCGTGCTGAAGTGCCTTTGCTGGGATGTGATTGCACCTTGCTTCGAAGTTTGAACTGTAAACACACCCCCGGTTAGCGTCTTGGCCGTCGCCGCTTAATTGTTTGCACAGCAGCCGGTTGTTGGCCAGGTTTTTATCTGGTTTTACATTTACCGTTTACCGTTTGTCCAGGCCATTGTTTGCTATGCTGCTGGCTGGGCGCAGCAAGGACAAACGACAGTTTTTCGGGATTCGTGTGAATTTCTTTGGATTTGCTGTTGCTGCAGATTTTTGTGATTTTTTTTTTCGATTTTGGTTTTGCATTTCTCTTTGTTTTCACGAAGACAGGATGTTTGCACCTTCCGCAGATATGGGTATGAGGTAAGTATAGGGGAGCTAGGTATAGGTATAAGAGGGATTGCTTAATGACAGGTTGTGCTGTTAATAATGCCATCTGAAAGCAATTTAATATGCGCATATTGTTTATTTGAGTTGCTCTAACCAAACAATGCCCAAGTAATCCAACTGCAACCCCTAATGGGAACGCTAAAAACCCTTTATAAAATTGCTCGCACTCACAATTTAAATGCTCGCACATAAATTTGTGTGTGTGTATGTGTGTGTATGTGTGTGTGTGTGTGTGTGTGTGTGTGTGTGTATGTGTGTGTGTGTGTGTGTGTTGTGTGTCTGAAAAGTCAAAGCCATTCTGCATTCAATGGAGATCCACACAACGTACGGGAAGGGCAATGGGGCATAGAATAAGTATACCTATATATATATATATATATACAGTGTCTCACAGTTCATCAGGACCAGTGTCTAGCAAAAAATGTAAAGTGCTATAAAGTTTAAACAAAGAAACAAACGCAAAATGTTTAAATGCCAGTTTGTTTCATGTTATATCACGTTTGAAAAAGAAACCTTAGTTTTTATTAAAATATTAATTAATTAATTAAAATTAGTCGAAAACTGAAAAAATGTCCAAAATACATGTCAACGTTTATTTGGGACAGTCTTAAAAAAGTAACATATTTACCGTATAAAAGCTTAAATAATGATGTTAATACTTAGTATGACATCCTTTAGCCTTAACAACTTCCCTTAACCTATTATTCATAGAAGATACCAGCTTCCGGGTAGTTTCTGGGCTGATTTTGCTCCACTCATCCAGCAGAGCATTCTTGAGATCGGATCTGTGATTCCTGATGTTATTTTCCAGCAGAGCCCACAAATTTTCAATAACATTTAAGCCTGGAGACTGGGCCAGTGGAATTATCATGTGGGGGCAGTTCCAGATAAGCCAAGACTGTACTAATCGGGACTTATGCTTGGTTGTTGTCCTGGTCGTTGGCCTGGTAGAACCGGAAAGTACGTCAGATTTCTAGCTTCTCGGCACTTTGGAGTAAATTTTCCTTTAATATATTGAGGTACACATTCTTGTCCATTGTTGTTTCAATGGACACCAAATTTCGGACGCCGGCTGCCGAGATACATGCCCATACCAGGACACTTCCTCCGCCGTGCATGACTGCTGCCTTTAGGTTTTTGGGACTCAACTCAGTATTGGACTGTCGCCACACATAATTCCGTCCGTCCGAGCCAAAAATGTTGAATTTGGGCTCATATGCAAATATGACTGTGTTCCAGAACTCCAAATCCTTGTCCAAGTGGGTTTTGGCGAACGTCATCCTAGTCCCTTTATTTTTCGCGCTTATAAAGGGCTTCTTCCGTGGTACTCGGGCATGAAAGTCATGGTTGCGCAGAACCTGGCGCACAGTTTCCACACTGCACTTTTTCCCCATTTCATCCTCCACCTGTTGAGTCAGTTTTGGAGCCGATAGCTTGGGATTTTCCCATATTTTCCTGATGATCCTCCGCTCATCCTGTTCGGTGAAAATCTTGTTTGGTGCAATTCTGTCCTTGTCCTCTGTCCGATTTTCGTCGACGAAGTGCCGAATGATATAATATACAGTTGACTTGCTAAGATTGACCATTTTAGCTATTTGGCGTTGTGAATATCCGATCTTGAAGTGTTCCAGGATGAGATTCCGTTGTTCAATGGTGGTCCGTTTGCCCATAGTCCTTGTTGGCTGATTGCACCCAGGATGCAGGATATAACTAATCTGACTACGAAGGATTGGTCTATTTATACCGAAAATAATCAACCTGACGTAAAAAATCCGGGTTTTATGGCACCCAGGTGTCCATAATGCCTCTGTCCCACATAAGCGTTGACCAAAAATGTAGGTACTTTTTTACATAACCCGACCTAGCGCGTGGGAAACCCCCAGTTTATTGGGGTCATAAATTAATTTTGGTGGTTAATATATGTACCTGCCATCGGTCTTTGGAATTTTTGAAAAATAATGTATAATTAGTTTATGGCAGGCAATTAAAATTTTTGCTAGACACTGGTCCTCATGAACTGTGAGACACTGTACATATATATATATTTCTTTGCTGAAATACAAATGTATCTCAAGTAGTTAGCATTTCTGGTGGTGACGACGAGGGCTGCGTTTTAAGTGCTTGCGATCTGAATTTAAATTTAAATGCGCTCTTCACGTCTCCTCAAGTGCCAAATTCGAGTGCTCAACAAAGCCAAGAATGAATTACTTTGAACAACTCTTTGAATATCAAACGCAATTGCTATAAATCAAACAAACGATTGCGCCTTGAAACTTGGCCAAATGGAATTTAAGCAAAGTTCGATCAACTCAATTTCAGTTACATCAAATGCAAATATAATCTTTTATAACATAAATTTTCGAGCTGGCAATTTAATACTAAAATGTAATATCAAACCAATCAAAGATACAGATTACAGAGAAACACGTTTCGCTCAGGCAATTAATATGCAAATTTTCCATGTGACTTTGATATATATACGCACGTAATTAAAAATATTATATACAAGTTCAAACATGATTAATTAAAAATTGGCACGCCACGCGAAATTAATTATGAATGGGAAGTTTGCTCAAGTTAAATTTTGTTCGTAACTAAATAAATGTATTATTTATTTGTTTAAAGCCATTTTAAGCTGTGCTGAATCGATTTAATCGCCAAATGTTATGCAAATATACAATTCAATTCAATAAAAGGCAACTTACATCTTGAATTGAATTAAGCAAAAACGAAAAGAAGAAGAAGAAGAAGAAAATAAACAAACATGCAAATGCCAAATGTCATTTAGCAGTCCCTTAATATGCGACTGCCAGAGATGAGTTGCATACGAGGATGAGCTACCAAGAAATATCCAGCTTCAGCCAGCCAAGCAAATGGGATCAGCGATGCCTAAAAGTCAGACAAAGTTTTTATTCTTATGGCTGTTGTTGTTGTTGTTGTTGTTGTTGTTGTTGTGTATTTATTTAAGCGTTCGCTCTCGGGTCTTTTGTGCCCTTTTGAATGTTGCACGTTGAACGTATGTTGTTGCTGCTCTACCCCGCCTAGACCAGGCCAGACCAGGCCAGGCCAGGCAATCCAACCCAACCCAACCCAACTCAACTCGACCCAATGCAGGCAAGGGGACAGAGCATGACTGGGCAGGGCATGGGAGGACAGGGGAGGACAGTCCCAACCAGTCCAGGGCGAGGCCGTCGCAGTCGCAGTTGCTGCGCAGCGCACTTAATCATATTCGATACAGATAAGCTTCACTGCCGGTACGTGCATAGAATTTAAGCATACATAATAATCATCGACAGGCAGTCAGTCGTCCAGAAAAACAACAACAACAACAACAGCAACAATGCCCCACAGAGTGAAGTATAAAAATAAAATAACAATACAAAAAAAAATGTAGAAAGTTCTGTTTTTCGAGGGGTGCCGAATATGTAATACCCTTGCAGACAGCAGCTCAACTGTTCCCATTTAAATTTAAATATTCATGGGGTTATTTTCTTAATGATTTAATAGCAAGAAATCGATTTTTGACCGACTGTCTTAAATTTAAATTTTAAGCACTTGTGAAGCGGTAAACATCATTTTAATATCTTATAATATAATTTTATTGATCCATTTTTATGAACACTCAAATAAGAAACCAAGATGTTACAGTTGACATAAATTAATTTTTATTAATATCGTTTCATAATTAAATATTTTGTTTTTTAGCAGACGACCATGACTATCTAGGATCTAGTTCCCACTTGGCCTGACTAGATGACAATAACCGCGGCAAAGGGTATACGAAAGAATAAAAAAATAAAGATGAGGCGTGTAGCGCACACAACATTATCGTAAAGCAAACACGGCGACCAGTAAACAGTTGGAGAACAACAGGCACAAAGGAACTCCATCAGCCAAGAGAGAGAGAAAAAAAAAGAAGAATTTATAATTTCATATTATTGTTATTATTGTTGGACGTTCGCTTTGCGATATACAAAGTAGGAATAGTAGTAGTAGTAGTAGTTCTTGCTGTTGATGTTGCTGTTGTTATTCTACTCGTAGAAATTGCAGATACAAAAGGCCAAAATGCTGCCGACCCGCAATGATCGGCCAGCCTTTAAGTTCAAATTATGTTCGTCTACCGTTGCAAAAGTTCCGATGTGCGATTCAATTTGAACTTGGCTGCCGCTGGGCGACCCTTGGCTGCGGTTGGTTACCAATGAGCCAGCCAAGCAGCCAAGCAGCCAACTTGCCACAACTAACCAGTAACTAACCGAGCAGCCCAGCAACTAACCAAGCAACCAACCGCAGTCCCATGTATCTGCGTATCTGAGAGATTTGAGCTCTTGACGCTGGCAACATTTGATCTTTGGCTGGCGGCAAGCTATTTTCTCGTTTCTGTTGCTGTCGGTATTTTTTTTGTATTCATTTTTATTTCTTTTCTTTTTTTTTTTTTTTTGGTTTTGGTTTCTGTAGCCTGCCTGCCTGGCTGGCTGGCTGGCTGCCTGGCTGACGGCTTGAAACAGGCTTTGTCTCATGTTTCAGCATATGCCACTGGAAACTAACCACGATAAAGTGGAAATTTGCCAAGCTTTGATTATGCGGCTAAGGTTGCAAGCTGACAAGCTAAATGCACAGGCATCTGCTTTGCTCTGCTCTGCTCTGCCAGGTTTTCAAAATTTAATGAAAATTTGATCCATTGGTAACCAAAACAACGCCATACGTTTAATTAATGGCTACACGTCATGAGAGAATTATAATTGTTCATTGTTACAAGTTGTAAACGCTATAATTAAGCCAGCATATTTTTAAAGGTGTACAAAGTAAAGCATTTAATTTGAATGTTATTACTCTTAATATTGAGTCAAGTATTATTACTTTATTTTAAACAGCAATAGCAGCTAAGGCCTTCAGTTCGTTGTTAATACTGTTTATATTGAGTAAAGAGTATTGCACTGATTCATGGCATTAAGTCGACCACTCAAATGCATAATAAATGCTCTTAATCTCTTTAATTAGACTAGACTGGAAAAAGAAAAACAAAATAAAATTGAATCAAACTAAATTAATGTCTAACTTAACATATTTAATATTGCCTGAAATAATTTTAAATTTTAATATTGTCTGCTTAACTTATATTTTACTGATTTATTAGTGACTAGTGCCTTAAATAAGAAGCTTAAGCTTGCAGCGCTGGAAAGCAAAAGATTAATAAATAATAACAAAACAGTTTCTAATACAAAATATTATAATATACATTGATACTATAAATAAATTTAATAAGCGTTGTTATTTTTCTTAGATTAGTGGCGAGTGGTCTAACTAAAAGCGAATTTAAAATTAAATCAATGAAATGCAAACTATTTTAATAACAATATGTAAATTAAACTCGATGTGGGGTGGGTTGTGGGGGAGATGCAGGAGTTGGGGTGGATTAGAATAGATTAGAGCAGAGAAGAGTGTGCAGTGCGCCTCGTGACGTTTGTTAAACGCTTAATTGGCATTAAGCACGTAAAGATGGAAATATTTAATAGGTATGTATGTGTGTGTGTGTGTGTGTGTGTGTGTGTGTGTGAAAGTAGTAGGGTGAATGTTGCCCTCGGGTTGACGAGGGGTAAGTGCTGTTGTCAAAGCCAGCCTAGCGTTTGCAATTGTAATTAGGATCAGCCACAGAGAGAGAGAGAGAGAGAGAGACAGACAGGGACAGGGGGAGTTTGAGTGAAAGGAGAGAGAGAGAGAGAAAAATGTGATGGTTTAAAGCGTTGGCCAGTTTTTAAACAAAACAAGCGTTCGTCTGTTCTGCTCTGTTCTGTTCAGCTCGTATTTATTTAGGTTCGCTACGTGCTATCGCCCAAAAGCCTTTAATGCTCGGCACAAATAAAGATGCGATTTTGAGGCGCTTACGCACGCAGCGTTATAGCCTGGACGTATGGACGTATGGAAGGATAAAGGACATTATGAAGGACACAGTTGGCAAATCGCACCCCTGTCACGTTGCATGTCATCAGCAACTCGTTGTTGTTATTGCTATTGCTATCGTCGTTGCTTCTGCTGCTGCTGCTGCTGCTGCTGCTGCTGCTGTTCTTGTTATTATAGCAATTATAATAATTGCGAACACAAATCGACAGTTACACGCAAGAAACTTTTACTTCCAATACTCCCGCTGCCCAGCATCCTTGTTAACTGCACATCAGAGTTGGTCGGCATCATTCGGAATAAGTTCATAAGAACGACCTACTAACCTCTGCTCGCTCGTTGAGCCGAGTCCCATTCAGTAATGTTGTCAAGGATGCCTAATCAAAATTGATCTATTTTTAAATTAACTATACAAATATAAAGCAAACTAGTTGTTTATGTCGGCTATCTTTTCATTTTGCTTAATTATTTGCTAGTCTTGTTTTAGCAATTGATAATTGGCTTTATTAAGTGGAACTAAAATGGTGTTTGAGCGTTCATCAAAAATTAAACGGCTGAACTGGTTGACTGAATTGGCTCAATTGAACTAAAATATACAGCACTGAGACGCCCACTGAAAATTGCGCAAACTAATTCAGTTATGGTGCGCTCATTTCCCGTTCGCTTGCTCTCCTGTCGTCAGCAGCAGCAGCAGCAGCAGCAGCAGCAGAACCAGATTTGCATAACTTTTTCAATTTCAATGCTCAAGCTGTGGCCGTGGCCGAAGCAAAGGCCGAGGCTACGGCGAATGCAGAGGGTGAGGCACAATGGGGCAGCATATGTGTCATTGGCAACACGGTAAGCAAAGGGGACACGCCAACGCAACAGTCGCCAATGTGCAGTCTTAGCTGCGTCATCTTACCAAGTCCGCTTATTATTTGCGTCAATTGCTTGAGCACGCTTCGCAGGCAGTCAGCATGTCCTACTCTCCCGTCAGTCCCGTCTGTCCTGTTTGTCCGTGCAGCACCATCAGGCCACAAAGAGCAGGCGAGCTGACTAGCAATGACGGCAGCAGTGACATTAAAACCGCTGACGACTTTTTCTACTGCTTCTGCCGTGTGGGCGTTTGGTGTCAGTTTTCAGCGCGGCAAATGCTGCTACGCCGGAAAATCTCTGGCACTCGCGGAGCAGCCAAGTGTACATTCAAAAAAAAAATGGAATCTCAAATTTAGAAAATCTCCCTGATAACTAGTACATATTTTTTTTTAGAGATAATTCCTGAATAATCGAAAACAAAATTATTAATATTAGAAGGGCTTCTTTTATATTTTTCAGAAATATATTTCTTAGCAATATAAACATATTTGTATGGCTCCGAAATATATTTCTTATTGATAGAAAATATTTATAAAGTTCAGAAATATATTTCTTAATAATAGAACATTTTTATAAAGATTATAATTGCAAATCCTGTTATTTAGAACCATTCTTAAATTCGGCAAAATTGTCAATTGAAAATAAGAAAAGAAAGATGCTGGACACAAGTTTCCATTTTAGAAACATATTTTTTGAAAAAGTTAGCATGTCGATTTTCTAATGTTCAGAGCGATTTTTCTGAGTGTGTTGGAAATGGCTGCAGTTTCCTTTCTTGTTTTTTATAATTATTTTTGTAGGTCTCCTATTGGGCTACCTGCGCACAAGTGACCAACCCACGGTTAACATGCACGCCTTTGTCACACACAGCTATCAACTGCCAACCACATACGTCTTCATATTACGCAGCGAAATTGTCTTCTTTTTGACATGACTTTCATATATGTATGTATATTCGAATCAGTAACTAACCGTGTTCGTCAAATTTTAGCTTTTACACGTCTTACATTTTGTTATATAAACAATTTACAAATTTTGATTCTTCATTTTATTTGCTTGTTTTTAACCCAATGTTTAAAAACGAATGTTAATCGACATCATTCGCCATATTTATGCATATCTATTTGAGAATGAATTTTCCATTAATTCCAAATTATAATTAAAACAAGAAATTCAGATTAGATGAGCCATGCAACAAGCAATATTACAATTTCTAAACACTTTTTTTGTGGATATGAAAGACATTTACAAAGTTATTCCGGTTTTTTATGACATTTTCGTTGAGCACGAGCCTGTAATATCTTAATCCGATTTCTAAGAAAATACTTAAAATTAACGCTAGCAGTGCTCATCAAATATGCATACATAAATACATACATAAACACGTATCTCTGCATGTAGTATAACTTTCCCATATCCCAAAAGCCATTTCGTCTTTTGTTAAACCGCCTTTGAATCAACTGAAGCCTGTCTGCAGTTTGCAGTCGTCTGTCGTCTGTCGTTTGTCGTCTGTCAATGTAGATGGACCCTGGCACCTAACCAAAAGTGAACCCAATCAGCTCTGTCGCATCTTTGGTCGTTGTCCTCTGTCCGCTGTCCGCTTTCCGCTGTCCGCAATCCGCTGCCCTTTTATTCCACCCCTGAGTCCGACCTTCACTTTAAATCGTCAGCTCTTTTGTGTGTGTCATAAAAATAAAAATCTCGCTTCATTTCATTTTCATGGTTTTTGTTACTCCAATTACCAATGCGAGATGTGCTCTTCTCCTTCTCCTTCTCTATCTCCTTCTCTATCTCAATCTGTCTCACTGTCTGTCCGTCTGCCTGTCGGTGTCATCAGCTTAGCCCACATAACGGGCCACGTTATGTGATATATAGCATGAGTTATGGTTTCGTGTACATTTTGCACCTAAGCTGCGGCTCTGCTTTGTTGTTGTTATCCTTCAAAATGCTCGGCTCGTGTGCTACACCCACCCCCATCCACCACCCATTCCGCTTCTCGCCTGTCGCGACCTGTTACCAAGATTAACGCGACTGGCAGGCGGACAGGCGGGCAGACGGGCAGGCAGCGGGGTGAAGGACGAACAGCAAAATCAGTCATAATATTTCAAATTTCATAAATTGATGCGTATCACATTAGACGACGACAACAACAACAGCAAGGATATGCCAACTAACGGTAACGACGGCTGTTGTTCTTGCTGCTGTTGTTGCTGCTTTTGGCTGCTCAGTGAACAACCCTCGGGAACTGGCTTTGATAAACGCGCCTCGGAGCCATTGAATTAGATTTGGGAGCGGGTGCTGCTGCCACGCCTACATTTCAACGCGCCGCATCAAATTCGCTGAGAAAATAAGCCAGAAAAGAATTCGTTGGCTTTACGGAAACATTAATACTCTTATCAGCTGTTCAAAATATTCAATTACACAATCTGAACTAAAATATTGCGAAGATAGACACGTTAAAGAAATAGCTGCACCTTTTACTACCCGAAATACCCGAAATGGAATTTTTCATATTTCTCTTTTTTTGTGTATATCTATTTAAATGAACTGCCACGTTTTCTAAGAGCACCCTGAATTATGTGTAATATGTACATTTTTTGTTGTTGATAAGAATGTTAAATTGTTTTGCCCGTTAAAGATAAGTCTGTATAATAATAATATAGATTATAGTTCCCCAGGTAAATATAAGTGAATATAACATTATAAAGAATAGAGTAGCAAAGCAAGCAACAAAAAGAAATGCAAAATAATTGTTTGTTAGTCTATGAAATTTAAAATGTACACAGTTATATAAAAAGTTCGAGTCATATCAGTTCTAACTAATGCAATGGGTTCAAGGGATTTATTTCGCATTTGTTTAAGATTTTTCTAAAATGTTTCTTGGGCATTGGAATTTCAACATGTCAAGAATTTATACAAAAAGGAGACTTATTTTAAGCGATGCACATTAGATGAACAAATTTGAATGCCCTATGCCAAGGGTATAATGAAAATCCCACAAAAATATATATATGTATGTGTGTATAATACTGACACACATACATACACAAAAATATCCTCTTTATGATTTTGTTGCACGATTGATTTTCCCGCTCCCATCTTAAAAAATAACGACGAGGACGCTGCTGCTGCTGCTGCTAGGATTCGTGTCCTTCATTCGCACCTGCTTCTGATTCTGCCTTGACTCAAATTGCTCCCTAGACGAGGGGTGGAGGGTGGACCGGCTTCGCATAGCCTCGCTTGGCTCGATTTCTGTGTCCTGCCGCCTTCATTTATGGCTATCAATGTGACTTTTATTTTATTGGTGCACAGCCATAAAACAATAAAAATTTCTCGTATTTGTATTTAAGTTCGATTGCTTTTCTAGCATCTCCTCGCGGGAAATGTTCTTCTAATTAAATTTTATGACTTGTTCGACGAAGTTTACGTGATAAAATTGTAGAAATTTATTGATTGGATCAATGACTTGGAAGAAAAATGTAAGTGCAAGTTCTAAGGGCTTAAAGTCGACAAATTTTACTCAGAGCGCATTCGTCGTTAAAAAATTTCAATTTAATCCGCTTTTGAAGCAATGTGATATGACTTAAATACTTTTTAAATAAATTAAATTATAGCTAGCTCTTACAATTAAGTTTATGTACTTATTTTCAATAATAACTATTGATATTTTTTCATTTATTCGTATATTATTTAAAATAAGGAGATTAATTGTATTTAAAGACACTTCATTTACAGGCGCCATCTATTTGTCGCAATCAGCTACATTTATAAATGATTTCTATAGCAATCAGCTTTTGTGGCGCATCAAACAGCTTAACATTTATTCAACATCCAGTCAATTGTGGTGGTCTGCTGTTAAGTAATTCGCCGCGCTGTTAAAACTATTCAGCAACATGTTATGTTAAATCAGATGTTTCTTGTCTTCTTCTTGCGACAGCTTTAGTGAATTCGCATTTCAATATTGTTTGAACTATTAGTAAATAATAATAGTGTAAAACCTAGGTAAAAATGCACGGTCGTGTCAAGGTGCGCACCACAGAGGAGGAGCGCGAGCGCAAAAAGAAGGAGCAGGTGCTAAAAATGCGCGCTTATCGCGCCGCAATGACCCGCATCCAGATAAAGCGCAGCAACGGCGAACTCGATGACGAATTACTCAATCTAACGGTGCAAATACTGCAGCGTAATCCGGACGTGAGCACCCTGTGGAACATACGACGCGAGTGTGTGCTGGCCAAGACGACACAGTTGCAACAGGCAATGCAAGCGCAAGAAAAAGCTCCAGCAGCAAAAGCAAGCGAGCAGACCGAAAAAGAAGAGGAAGAGAGGGAGCAAGCGCAAGAGCAAGGTGATGGCGATAAGAAGTCGGCAACTTATTCGGAACAGTTGCAGACGGTTTATGCCATCGAACTGGATCTCACCGAGCAGTGCTTGATGGTCAATCCCAAGTCGTATAATAGCTGGCACCATCGCTGCTGGACACTGGAGCAGAATCCGGAGGCCAACTGGCAACGTGAGCTGCAATTGTGCAACAAGTATTTAAAATACGATGAGCGCAATTTTCACACCTGGGACTATAGACGCTATGTGAGCGCTAAGGCGGCGGTGCCTGCAGAGCAGGAGCTCGACTTTTGCACTGAGAAAATCAAAGTGAATTTCTCCAACTATTCCAGCTGGCATCATCGCAGCCTGCTGCTGCCCAAACTCTATCCCAACGAGCTGAAGGAGCGTCCCATGAGCGAACAGAAGCTAAAACAGGAGCTGGAAATGGTGTTAACGGCTGCGTTTACCGATCCCAACGATAGTAGCGCCTGGTTCTATCAGCGCTGGCTCCTTGGCGGCGGCGTGCAGCGAGAGGAATCCCCTGCAATTGTTGCTTTTCGCTGTTGGCCCAACAAAGCGGAGCTGGCACTGAAGACATCCTGTCCAGAGATGGTACAGTTAAAAATTCAACTGATCAGCGCGCAGCATTCGCTGGAATTGAACAACTGGTTGCCCATGGATGCGAATAAAACGCAATGGGAATGCGGCAGCGTCGACTTGAATGCGAATAGCAACTATGTTTTAGAATCAGATGGACAACGATTGCCCCTCTCCACACACCCAAAAGATGAAAGCCTTTACTGCTTTGTGCCACCGCATTCTATTTCCACCAGTTGCAGCAAGGAGCTGCTGGCGGAGCTGCAAACACAATTGCAATCTTGCATGGATTTGTTGGACTATGAGCCGGACAGCAAGTGGACGCTGCTGACGAGTGCGCTGCTCATGCGAGCCATCGATGTGGACGAGTATCATGAGGAGAGTCTGGCACATTTGGTCAAATTGGAGCAGGTCGATGCACTGCGTCAGGGCTACTATCAGGACTTGGCACAACGCTGGAACATGGAAATTGCATTGGCCAAGTGGCCGGAAACTAAACAGTTTCCCCAAGTATTTGAAATGCCCGGAAAGATGACAAGGACTCCATATTTTCAGTATCTAATTATTGCTGATGCTGTCATCGAGTGTGACTGAATTTAAGGGGTATGCTCATCTGTTCAGAGTTTGAATTGAGGTTTATGCTAGCGCATTAACTTTATACACTTGCAGCTCACTCGGATGCCAGCCGCAGTTTCTTTGGTTATTGGTCATCTCATTTAGAACGCCATCATTCTAAGTGTCTATTTATTAACACCAATTGTAGTGATCGCTCGCAGAATATAATCAAAATCTAAATTTGAATTTTTTGTTTTTCGGTCTTTACAAATCATTGGTGCAGAGATCTAAATTACTTGCAATGATAAATCCATTTTGGATAACATTTTCCAACAATATTAATCAAAATATACATTTAAGAGCTTATCATTACTGGTAATTGGCGACTGGTAATAAATGCAGCGCATTAACTATTATTTATATTTCAAGCATTTCCTTATTTTATCGACGTTTACTTTAGTATTACTGGTCTTTGTATATATATTTTATATAATAACTGCTGAATAAATATGTAATAAATCTAAAGTGAACAATAATTGTTTTAGCATTAATGGCCAATCAAATAATTTTGTTTTAACCCCATTAAATTTACCTTTCACTTTTTCAAGTAATGAGCCTTGACTTGCAATTATAATTTAAATTCTAAGAAATTTAACAATAATTGTTTTACCATTAATTGCCAATCAAATTATTTTAATTAACTTCATTTAATTTGCATTTACTTTTCCAAGTAATGCGTTTGAAATTATATATAAAATTCTAAGAATTTATTTGTACTTAATTCAATACAAAGCTCTGTTTGGCATCACTACGAATATACAAAATAATTTCACAGACTATATATCTATATAAAGTACATATTCAGATAGCTCCAATTCAAATGTATATTTCTATATATAAATATAGAATAAGTCTCTTAGCTAGTCAGTTGAATCAAGAGAAAAATAAAAAATGGCCTTCATATTACATCACCAAAGCAGAGTCCAAATTATCTATTCATCATGGCTAACTTATCTTGGGTGCGAGTCAAGTTTGAAGCTGATGCTGTTGAGTTTGTCTCAGAGTCCGTCAAAATGCCAAGTCCAGAAGGTGTCAATATCAAGAATACTAACGAATATCAAGCTAAATAGTTGTTGTTGTTGTTGTTGCTGTTTTGCGAACTGAAGTGCTGCGAAATTTGTGGTTTTTTGGTGGCTCTGGTTGCATAAATTATAATAGTTCAAGTGACGGCAGCGCGCTGCTTTTGGCTGGTAAAGCATGCGGCTGTGCTTACGTCCGCAACATTGGCAGCCGCATGTCATTACGTGCAACAATGAAGAGCAGCACCCGCAAGAGTGCAAGAGATAGTGACACTGAGAGAGAGAGAGAGAGAGAGAGAGAGAGAAAGAGTGCTTCTAACGAAGAGTGAAGCGTGTGAAAGCGAAGATGCGTTGGCATTAAGGAGGTGTTAATGCATCCACCGAGATGCGATGCAGGTGGTGCAGCTGTCACCTGGTTAAGGTGTATGCGTAGCGTGTGTTTGCATTGGAATTTTGAGGCAAGTAAGAAAATCAAGAAGCAGCAGCTAGCTCTGTGCACCTTAATTCCCATCATGCTTCATGTATGTGGGGCATAAGCACACTTCATCATTTCCATATCAACAGTAACGTGTTGACATTTAAATTTCCGACATAAACCAAACCCAATCCACTTTCTATTGCATTTACATGCACATAGTTTGTGTGCTCATGTGCTTCCTTTAGCTTGACTTAATGTTAATTATTCCGCTGCCATATCTTGTAAATATTTTGAGACGCTGCCAGATGTTTGCCGCTTTACCGGAAAGAGGGACATTGATACGCTGACGCTCATTAAAATATTTGATGACAATTATTCGTCGTGAAGTGGGCGTGGGAGGAAAGCCCAAAGCCAAAGGCACTGCAATTACTCCTTATCCTTGCACACAGCAGCAGAGAAAACTTAATTAATTGGGCTCAAAAGAACGGTTAACAGCGGGTTGCCGAAGATTCACTTCCCTGATATCATTTAATTATGAACTAAATATTTTATAATGTTAATAAATACTTTAGGTTGATACCTCTTGATCATGGTAGAAGTCTTTTTTTGATAATGAAAACAAAATATTTCATAAGCAAAATCACGAATCTTGACTTCTGAGCTTTTCATTTTAGAATAAGTTTAACTTAAAAAATTCGTGCCATGAATGTGTGTGTGTAAAAATAACAATTAAAATTATAAAAAATTGGCAACCAAATTGAAGTTAAAATATAAAATAAATAGACTCAAACTAAGAATCTATTTATGACTTCAAAATAACAAGCAAATAGACACGAAAACTTAAGTTGTTAATTTTAAGATTTTGGATTGGTGTTTTTTTCTTTATTTTTCCTCTTTAAAAAATTTATGTAAATTTCCCTTAAAATAGGTTCAAAAGTAATTTATACTTCATCCTAAGGTTATTGAGATATGTATATCGTTAAATGCCTTGCAGACTGCGTGACAAAATGATGATACCCTTTGCAGTAGAATCGCCATCCAGATGACCCACAGGAAGTTTACCAACAGACACTATCTTGTTCACACAAATTGCATTAGTTGTTTGCGCCAAATAGAATAATTATGATTTATTGACTGTCGTCAGTTGGACCTTCAGTTGATTGGGAGAAACTAGACGAAGAGAATTTCAATAGTGTACTTGGGGAAAATGCTACCTGTGACTTTATTTAATAATACATTATTTAATTATTTTAAACATTTGCCGCTGATGCCATATCTTTAACATTTCCGCCGGAAGTGCTCAACTATTTTAATTGCAATGTCAATTACTCCTATGACCTCAAACAGTTTTAACACATACATACACATGCAGTCGCTGTTGCTGGTGGTAAAACTTTAATTGCCTTCTGGCTAAAAACTTTTGGTAAATCTGCGCAATGCACTTTGTTAACATTTCCTCTGAGTTTTGGCGACACTGCAGTTCCAAGACAACTCCTCTCAGCCCCTGGTACATCTTGCCACATTCTTCGGCGTCTTGCAACAGATTTCCACTTTTCTAGTTGGCAAAGACTTGAACTCTGCTGTTGTTGTCCCGCTTGTTTTGTATGCCCTTTTAATTGCCCATTGAAAGTTTTTCACTTGTTAAAAGTGAAGTTCTGCCAAATGTTGCTTTCACCCAGTTTATGCCCCTCGACTCCCTTTAGAATTCGCACTGGAGCACTCACAAAGTTGCAAGCGAAGTGGAAGCAACAAGCAGCATAAAAGTATGTGTTGTGCAATTAAAAAGTGGCATCCGAAGATGCTTTAATCGAATCGAGTCCATGTTGAATATCCCAGACAAATGGTTTTCCAAAAACTTTTCCTTGCAAGTAGTCACAGCAATAAAAGTTTTGATGCATTTTTATTTGTTTTACAAAATTTAATAACGCTTAAAATGTGTAAGCATCTAAAACATGTACATATGTATGACAACGATTTGTTAACATCTTGGGAGTATCTATTACAAAGCAAATGATTTTTCAAATTCGTTTTTTTTTTCACAATTTAAAAAAAAAATTGTGAAATTGCTTTTTTATTCGCATTGTTGTTGTCACAACTTCTTGCCATGTTCATTTCCTCGGGCTGTTTCCACGTTTGCCTACCACAATTTACATTCACAACAAAGAGCAATGAAACCATTGCCAAAAGGTATTTGCCTTGGCAGTGACTCAACATACGAGATACCCCATAAAATATTTTACCTTTAACTGGGTCTGACAAAAAATTACAGATTTACTTTTACCTTTTTTTTATCTTTATAGTAAGGATATAGTAAATCTTTTTGTTTTGCTATGTCCCATTTTAAAGTGTTTTGATTATGTATTCAAATATACTTAAGAATACATGGTAATTTAATGGGAATTTAGATGTAAGGCATCTAATGTTTTTTTTAATATAACGATAATAATTTATAATTTAGAAAAGTGCTCCACAAGTTCATTGTGAACACTTCTTTTACTGACTGTAAAACATTTGAAACAGTTACGGGCGCTTTTCTGTTTATCTAAATTTCATCTTTTGTTTGTTGACTTGCATTTCAGTTAGTTTAGTTACACATTCTATGTCATACTGTTCAGTCTGCGGTTGACTTGGACACCACAATACGAACAGAGATATGTATGAAGTACATTTTTTGTCTGATTTTCCACAAACATTAAACTGTCTAAAAACTGTCGTGCTTTAAGGCATTCTCATTGTGTATGCCAGCATGTTGTCTAATGGGTAGAGCAGGCATCGCCGCACGGACACACAGAAGAGTTGCATTTGCCAACGTATTTAAACATACGAACTGACTACCTAAATCAACTTGTGAATTATGAGAGCTAAATGCCAAGTATGACAAATATGCATCCACATAGAAATAACACACAAGACAAACAACCAGCAAATTTAAAGTAAAATTCTTGATTAAAGAGAAAATTTGAAACATAAATATTTTATTGACGCCTCATTTAATGGAACTATCAGCAATCTAAATGAAATTACTCACTTTGATTTCAAAACTGTGGAAAATATAGACTTACCCAGAAAATTCTTTAAAATTAAATGATTCATTTGCAAATTTTCTAAAATGAATGAAATGAATAAAGTCATTTTGAATTGATTTCTTTGGAGCAACTCTATGAAGAGTAATTCAATATGAATAATTGGTTGCCATATGTTCGGACCATGAAAATAAAATATGTTCAGATTGTCTAATTGAAATCAATTTAGGATTGATTTGATTTGAATTTCAGATTTAATAAATAATTAAATGTATGAAAATATATGCATATAACCATGCGGCATATCAGAATGGCAGCGTGATTGTTGCATGCCACGCTGTGCTCCTTATAAAATACATTTTTATAAACTATAAACATTAATATACTTGCCGTTTAGTTAGACGCACAGTTAATTGAAAACAACAACATGAAAAGGGGGTCCTCCCTACACACAAAGCACACATACCAACACCACCTCCACCTCCCCCCGCCCAACCCCACAACCCTTTGGCAATCCCCTACACAAACTTGGAAAAGCCAAGCAAAAGGAAATAACTTAAATTATGCAAGAAGTGGAAAGTGAAACAGCAAAATTGTGCAAACGAGCGTTAAAAGTGCTGCAGTGGAAAGTGGGCGGGGTGGGTGGAGCCTGGTGTTTGTTGTTAGTGTGTCTGTAATGTCAAATTTAAATGCAATTAATGTGCAACTAAGCGGAAGCGCTTGGGCAGCGAACAATTGGCGCTGCCACTTCCGCTAAAAACTCTAAAAACAAATTTACGCGGCATGCAAAAAAAATAAAAAAATTAACATAAAAATTGAACACTGCCTGTACACAAAGTATGTACGTATGTATGTAGTATATATGTGTATATGTGTGTATAAGGTTAGTCAATAGTTGTCGGAGTCACACTGACCAGGCACGTGACACCTGAATCTAGTAGAAACTGTGTTCGTTGATATGATGGGTCTCCATGTCAACGCTGCACAGTCGGAATTCAATTACTCGTGCACCATAAACCGATTAACTTATATAAATATTTATATCGCTGAAATGCAGTCCGACGAAACGACGCCCCAAACACTGGCTGGCTTTATGGCTGGGCGTGGCCATTTGGTCAGTTCCTCTATCGTCGTCGTGTGCTTTTGCATATGCAAACACTTTAACAAAGCTCCACCCCTTCAAACGAATCGTTAACTCTGGGTGAGTGTATGTGTGTGTGCGGTGTGTGTGTGTGTGTGTGTGTTTGGGTATGTGTGTGGGTGTGTTCGTGAGCGACAATAATTCCATTTTGCATTTGCATTTGTGTTGTGGCGCTTATGGTCCACTTAACGGTTGTCATTCGCATCCATGTGCGAGCCAAGGATTTAATGATAACAAGCTAGAGGTGTCATTTACAGCCAACACGAATTTGTGCGTCTCTATATATCTATCTGTCTGTCTGTCTGTCTGTCTGTCTGTCTGTCTGTCTGTCTGTCTGTCTGTCTGTCTGTCTGTCTGTCTATCTGTCTGTCTGTCTGTTGTCTCTCTGTCTGAGTGTCATTCAAGGAGAATAAGTTGTTAAACTAGAATTGTGTGCGGTGTGTGGTGGATTTAATTGTGATGTCTTTGGTCTCTGGTCTGTGTTCTGTTCCGCTACATATAGCCAGAGCCACACAGACACACAACCGTATAGAATGGGTAAATCTCAATGGTCAAAAGTGGTACAACTTGTGGCTAGACTGTGGTCTGATTTATTGGCTTACATTGTGTTAAGTTAGATGGCAGGGATGTCAACTATAGTGACCTCTTGTTGCAGTGTTTTTTAATGGGCGATTAAGTTGAGTAAGTTTTATTATTTATAAAATGTTTTCGTAATATGAAGCTAACCACAGCATAAACAAAATGTAGTAGATAATTAAGGTTTGGCCATCAACTCAATGAACATGTTTTCAACGACATGATTTTACAGCTTGTCAATGATGGGTGGCAAATTAAAATCACTTATGTTGTCTATATACGTAAGTGCTACTAAAATGCTACTCAAAAATCAAAGCAAAAACAGTGTAATTTTAAATTAAATTTTCATTTTAATGCCATTATGTCAAAATTACACATTTCGCTTTTATATTCTAAATAAATATTAATCTGTCTGTAAACTATTTAATTTGAGAATTCGCCAATTTTTAAACACTTTTACTGTGAAACTTAATTCTTGCAACTGGTAAAAATCGGTTGGCTTTAAATTTCAGAGGCCCCAGTGGCGGTTGTGCTTGAGCTGCAGCCGTCGCAGCTCCGTCTCCAGTGTGGCACGCCCCTCCAGCAGGCATCTCTGCTGGCACAGTCGCTTCGACAGGACAGCCCTGTGCAGCTGTGCCAATTGTGTCAGCTGTGCACGCAGAAAGAGATGATTAGCCTGCAGCTGGCGCAGCTGGATGAACACATTATCGTCATCAGCTCATCATCATCATCATTATCAACAGTATCATCATCATTATCGTTATCACCATCGACATCCATGGCTGTTGAGTGAGCTTTCATTTCGGTGGGCAGCTGGCTGTCAAAGACACATTAGAAACTAAGCATTATGGATCTGATTTCGGCGGAAGTTAGGCAAAGTTAACGTTGAAAACTTTTTGTGGCCTAATCGCTGTATAAAAGTTTTTGTCTGCCAATTACGTATGTGCACTGAGTGGCGTGGCAGCATATTGATTTCGTTTATTTTTTCTAGCTGATTGACTTAAAAATTGAAAATTTGCCAGAATTTGGCCAAGTTTTTAGCCGCTCCCTAATGGTTTGGCTTGCTAACCAATATTCACTGATGCGTTCGTAAAATTTGCGTAGCATGAAAGTCTCTGGGCCCTGCATAGCCCATACACTCTTGAAGGTGGCATAGACAAAATTCCTTTTACGCTCCCAGCTTCAGCCAAGCATAAAAATGTCTGCTCGACTGCCACGCTTACCCTGCTGTTTGCCCTGCTGCCACAGCTTATGCCTTTCCTGGTGATGTTCGAATTGCAACTATCGATTGATTTTTCATTAATGTTTCTTTTGCTGCCCAACTGGCAGCATAGACCAAAGTGCAATCACACACACAAACTTACAAATACATATATATATATACATATATATACATAGATCGGTATGTACATATGTTCCACAATGCTTTCACTGTCTTTATGTAATTATTTGCTTTGTTCTTGCACATAATGATGCCTTTGTAGAATACAATGCAACGTAACAATCTTCAACGTACTGTTGCAAGTGCTATTAAAGCAGTGTATATTGGAAAATAAAAGGGCCCTGTCCTTAGAGGTAAAATTCATAATTTTCATTGTTAATTTTAAATTCAATCATTTCTATGGACAAATTTAAATGTTTTTTTATTTTATTAAAAGCAAGGCAACTAAGTCATTCCAAATTTTAATTTGTGTTATTATTTTAAGTTCAATTAATATTATATAAACAAATACGTCAGTTAAATTTTCATAAGTGCCACAAATATTTTAAGTCTCCTAACTGCCAATATTACTATCTAAAATAAATAAAATTTAATGAAAAGCTATCTGTCTTAATGGCCTTAAGGGAATTTTGAATTACGTATACAAATAAAAGTTTTAGTTCTCTTAATTTTGTATCAATTAACTATTTCATTTTTTTGCCATAATATTTGGCTCAATCATTCGCACATAATTGAGGCCAATATTATTCTAATAAAAACGAAATAAATTCAATTGTGTCAATATTTGCAATAGATTTTCAACGCTTTGGCTTAAAGTGCAATCCCAAAATGAAAACACAGAATTTTAACAGCGGGCAATGCAACAAAGTATCAAACTAATACACAGTTCTTCAACATTGTACGCCCAACAAAATCAAAGTGGAAAATTGCGGTTCAGGCGCAGGCTTGCAAGCGCAACACAGCGACATGTTGTAGCCGTTGGCTCAACACCATGCGTATACGTAATGTTCTCTCGTAGACCCGCATGCAAATGCGTTACAAATTCTTTGCGTTCTGGTCCCTCTGCCGCTCTACCCTTCTGCCTGTTTTTGTATTCAACTGTATTTAACATATTCGCCAGTTGCTGCTGCGGCTGTTGCCAGTTGTCGGTCTTCTGGCAGACTGGGCCCACTTGTGCTTGTTGCCATGTGTTTATGTGAGACGTAAACGGATTTTCTCATGCATTTAATTGTGTGTATATTATTTACGGCTTATGCCTTTGGGCAATGATTTTAATTGCATTTGACATTTATTTGAGCAAATTGAAGTATATAATTTATCTATTACTTTTCAAGCTCTTATTTCTAGTACATTTCCAACAAATACTAAACCAATTCACCTTTAATTCCATTACTTCGACTTTTAAAATAACTTTAAAGTCAATTAAATATATATATGAACAATTTTCAATAATTTGTATTTAGCTTGCACGTATCAATTCAGTTTTGATTGATCCGATTTGCAAGAGCGTATTTTAAATGTGCAAATTGATTAGTGTGGTTGCTTTTATCAGGAACCAACTTGTGGTATGTCTCTTTAGTGAAAACAAAAACGCATTTTCAGAGCAATTTTGAGCGGCCATTTAAAAGCATAAAAGAGACAATAATAATTGCCATCACATCACGTGGTCAGCAAACAAAGATATAATCAAATTGTGCTCAATGAACGTAATCAGCACGAAACAAATGAATATGGACGATGAATGTGCATCAAGGATAATGCAGTATGAATGAGTGCATGTGTGAATAGTGCTTATGGTTTAAATATGAAAATGTGTAGCTCACCTTCAGGCTGGAATGCAGTCAATAAATATTTACTCGATTCTCGATGCAAAACTTTAAAAACAATGCCAGCTTTTTGGGCTCTGATTCTGGCTCTGACTCTGATGCTGAGTCAAGTGCTACCTAATTGAAAATCTATGACACTAAACTGTAAGCCTGCTTCAGCTGTCCTTCTTTCACTCTCTCTCTCTCTCTCTCTCTCTCTGACTCTGTCTATTTGTGCAGCCTGATGTGCTCTGTCGGCACCAGTAACTTAATTATTTCAGCGGCACGGCTGCCGCTTAAGCCAAAGGAAAAATAAAACAAACGACAGCTGCTAGAGGACTAAATAAAATAATTAAAAAAAAAATTAAGCGGGTCGCATACAAAGAGAGCTGAAAAGCGCATAGCAGTGGCAAGTGAAATAAACAAAAGTTTGCTGCAGCTGCTATTGAAAATCTGTGCTGAAAGATAAAGTTGCCTGGCGAACGGATTTTACTGCGCAACGAGCGTGTGCAATGTGGGCGTCTGAGCAATACTTCAGATACGATATGGTCACAGCAGGAAGATGGAGTGTGTATGTATGTGTGTGCGTGTATGTGTTTGTGTTTGTGTGACCCCATTAGCACAACAATGCACACACTTCCAGAAGCTGTTGCTGCCGCTACTGCAGTTCACTTTTAGATCTTTCCGGGTATCTTTTGCGGCATTATTCATTGGCATGATTCATTAGCACTCTTCATCTTGTGTTTGTGTTTCTGTGAAATTGATTTTTTCACAAATCCGCAAACTTATCGAAAGTTAAAAACATAATGAGATAACATCATAAAGCGGTCAATTACGACCCAAGCATTTTCATCCAACGTACTAATGAGTATTTGCACAGAAATACTTATACATATTGTTCAGGTCCAAATGAGAAAAAAAAAATAGAAAGAAATTTTTATCTGAAATGTTTTTAATTCAGCGTATTGACAGCTTATCTGCGCTGTCAAAGTGGGAGAAATTGCTGCAAAATGTAATTAATTGAGGTTTTCTCTTTTAATCACTGGCGCTCACTCTCAATTATAAGTTCACAAATTTATGAGCTAAAGCTTAAATAAATCATTGAGTTTAAATAATCTTTTAAGTACGATATACCTCATCGCTCATTAAGACTAAAGACACTTCTTTAAAATTAAAATGAGTTTGATTAATAGCATCTGGATTTTTTCTCAAAGCGAATTTAAATCTGGATTTTTTCTCAAAGCGAAATTAAATGCCATTTTCTCTTATATAGTTTATTTATAATATTGACTAACTACGATTTTTTGGCGTGTGGCCCTGGAAATGTCCATTTATTTCATCAGTAGGCAGTCAAATAAATTATAGACTGAAATTGCACAGATTGCGGAAATGCTAACAGGAACGCACTTGACTATTTATCTTTTGGCACAAATTTAGGCGAGTCTCTTTTAAAAGGATTTTGGCAACTTTTGCTGGCCAAAAGTAATTAATTTTTGGTGACTAACGCGCTCTTCCTGCCTCTCCAAAAAAAAAAAAAAGAAATGGAATAAAACCCACAAAGTGGGGCACAATTAACGCCCGCAACATTAATTGCGTTTTAATGTAGTAGGGGAGTGCTGGGCTCCTGGCGTCCTGAATGGCTGGGGTGCTGGGGTACCGTGGGGTACCGTGGGGTACCGTGGGGTACTTGTGGTTAGAAATCGCAACTCTCGCATTCGTTTGTAGTTTCACTTGCTGATGGAGTTGGGGGTGCTTTCAACGTGATATGCCAACCACAGGCGGCTGCTCAAAAGCCTAACAAGCATTTGGCCGTGCCTCACCAACATGACAAGTTATATACACACACACACATACTCACAACTAACTCACACACAACTAATACACACACACACACATATGCACATTAGTGCCAGGCTGAGTACTTGAGCGCCAACCTCAAAAGCAGCATAACAAACACGCAGACAAAGAGGCCGTGTTGCACGGTCTGAGGACACGGGACACAGGAGCCTGGGTCAACTATTTACATGTCGCTGTATTATGTACGGATGCGGACAAGCTTCCACACGAAACGGAAACAACACCGCTTACAACTAACGACGAGCCCTGTCTTTTGTGTTCCCTCTCTTTCTAAGTGACGTGATTTAAATTTTGATATCCTTTGAAATGTTGAACGGTGCTTTGCTGTTCATCGCAATTGCTGGTGCTGGTAGTGACGTCAAAGCTGTCGCATCCGGCAACCCACAAATCACGTAATCTGTCCTTTATGGGTCAAGCAGCCGCCACATATCCACAAAATACTCGTAATGTTCAAAAGCATAAACAGTAACACCAGACCAACATCTGCCAGCACAAACAACTACAACTGCAACTACAACTAAATGCATACATGTACATATGTATGTCATACACAAATGCAGTTAGAACTTGCACTTCTACATATGTATACGAGGACACGCTGTGCCGTCGACCATTGCAAGAGGGAACATAGCGCGGCACTCACCATTGTCCCAAACAGATGAAAAGTCTCTGTGGCAGGTAAAAGTTGAGTGATTGGCCCTCGAAACTGCACAATAGCCGGAATTTCATGAATACTCTTCGTCAACTGAGTCAGTAGCTGAAAACAAAAATGCCCTTAAACATTTAAACAGTTTTTTGTCTTCTGTTACATTTCAGAAATAAAGTTGTGCTGATCTTTTCAGGAATTCGTACAATGTTTGTTATCAGAATTTCCATATATATATATATATACATATATATGAATTGTTTAAACCATAGACCATTTAAAGGAAAGTTTGCCTTAAACTGTATATAAAACATTTAATTTGACAGTGTCCCTTGGCAGACATCAATATTTACCTTAATTAATTACTTTAAGCAGATTAATTCGAGGGATTTCCACTTGCTTGTCATCGGCCTCAACAAATAACTGAAGATTTTTTAATTGTTTAATTTTCTTTTAATATTAATGCCTTCAGCATTTCGGCCTTTTTGAGCCAAATAAAGAAAAGCGTAAAACAAAAAAACAACAAAAATTAAATGGAAATGGCAGTCTGAAACCAAAGAGCAGAGATGGAAATTGTGTCTCATTTGGGAGCACTGATAGCAAAGGCTTCTCCAGCTTACAACAGTAATGTGCATGCCATTCATAAGGCCATAAATAAATGTGGGAAAAGTGCGTTGCATGGCGAAGGGGGAGGGAGTGTTGTGGAGCCATTCTTATCGGGGCAAGTGGGCATCATTAACCTGGCGGCATCCAATGTAATTATGTTAACTGCTAATTGTGTGTGTGTGTGTGTGTTGTGTGTGTGTGTTTTGGGTGCGGAGTGCGGGTGGGTTGGTCTGGTGAAGTGGGTGTGGAATTGGTTCACGTATTCTTATGACCGTTATGGTGTCAGCCGCAGTTCAATGCAAAAACCCAAAAGTACACGGATAACGATGATTGGGCAAAGAGAGGCCGACTGTATTTTTTTAACTGCGGCACTTAAGGCAAACATGACAACAACGTTTGATCCTGGTCTGGTGTTCACAATTAAGGACCATCGGCCACTGGAGTTGGACTGAGTGTTTCTGTTTATTGCTTTTTCCTGCTTTCGAACGTTAATTGAAGTTTTTTAAGATGTTTTTTTCTTTTGTTTGTTCATTTAACTCTTTTGCCGTCGCCAACAATCGATTATTTAAGTGGATTTATTAAAATGGGCATTTTTAACATTAAGGACTTACCGCGAAAAATGGGAAAAAGCAATTTATTTTTTTTTAAATATGCATCGGTCTGAAATTTCGCATTTTTTTGGCTGTGAATATATTTGGCTTTCCCACTTCTTAGTTGCTGTTAAAATTTTATTGTGAGCGAATTGCAGCATATCTGCAAATATATCAAAAATAATAGAATTTAAAATGGAAACAATTATTAATTATGCACATCCGATTATTGTGTTTGAATTTTGCTGTAAATTTGAAAATATCTTTGTGCTTTCAGTAAATTCATAAGTATAGATAGCTATGGATAAAAATATGTCAACTTGTAAACGGCTTATGAAAAAATAAATGTATTCAATTCAACAACTTCCAAAAATGAAAAAGCTTTAATAAAAGTACGATACACACATAAAAAAAAAAAAAAAAAAAATGAAAAAATTAAAAACAAGTGTTGAATTTGGAAATAAATAGCAATAACTTTTTAAATTGAACAGCAAGGCGAAATAAAATAAATGAAAAATTGTATAGTGCTTAGAAGAAATGCATTTTAGTTTTTCGTTTTCAAATTGAATGGTAAAACAAATTAAAGTAAATAAAAAATGGTGTAGTGTATAGAAAATGTGCATTAGTAAGAGAGCAAAGAGAGCAAGAGAGCAAGAGAGAAAGAGAGCAAGAGAGTAAGAGAGCAAGAGAGTAAAGAGTAATATGCATGATGCCAAAAACACAATTCATTTCAATGATTTACAATTGTGTTCTGTTAGTTTGTGCTGTTTATTTGCAAACAGTTGCTGTTGTTGGCTTTGCTCTTGGGTCAATAATATATCACCGGTCACCGGAAAAATAAACAACTGTAAATTTGAACTTTGCTTAAGCGGTCAACACGAAATACTTGAACACTTACAGCAAATGTACACATTTTTTAAACATGCCCACCATGCAGCCTTGCAACACACCATACGCAAACATATTTAACATATCAGAAAATGTTCGGTTTTTTTCCACAGCGACGCCCCTTTGAAAAAATTAAAATGGAAAGCATTTCATTTATGCAAATTCCTTTTTCATGTGTGTGTGTGTGTGTGTGTCTAGTGGCAAAAAATGGTGCAGCATAAATATGCCAAAATCAAAATTAGCGCAATTTTCATTTAATTAATTGCAATTGACTCGATATTTATTTATTTAAATGCATTATTCATAGCCCCCGTGCATAGATATTAAATAATTGTAATTTTTCCTTTTATAATTTGCACATGGTGCTCATTAAATCATTTTGAGTCATTTAAGCCTTTTCGGCCCGCTTCTATCTGCATAACACACACACACACACACACACACATATATTACAAATTGTCGCTTTGTGCACGTTTCCCAAGGCCTAATTAATTATTTTCGGCTACTTTATGGCGGCCTTATGTGCTGGGCTCATTATGAATACAATTTCGTGTGCAAATTGTTAGTTAGTGTTTTAAGTCAGAAGTGCTGGTTGCGCTAATTGAGCAGCAGCAAAAACTATTTCGCTTTGAAGCTGAGCACACAAAACTCAATGGAATTTTGTTCAAGTTTTCTGAAAATAGTTATATGATGTTTAGCAGGATTAGTTTGTATAATGAGTACAGGTAATGCGTATATTTATCTAAAATTAATTGGCAACTAACGTAATGTATGCTCAAATTATTAAAGAGAACCACAAATTATGTCATTTAATTGTTTGTTAATGATGAGGTGTGACTTGGGCAAACTAAACTTTCTTAACAACAAGATAAGGAACTAATGTTAAATGCTTACTTAGTGGTTAGTTAATCGTTTTGCAGTTGTTCAAACCTATCAGCTGACAGGAAATTCATGAAAATTATTTATTTGATCTCGCTCGAATACACATTTATCGATCAGTTAAAGCATTAACACAAACTTAACTTACATTTAGGAACTAATTATATTTATATATAGACCAACTGTAAGTTGGCAATGGATATCCTACTATTATTATTTATATTGTTCGTAGTCAAATAAACTACAATTGCTTTGTATTTACATAGCAAACTTCAAGTGGCAATCTCAAACAGGAGCCAGCTAACATTTGCGCCAGATACACACATATATATATATATATATATATAGACTATTAAATATATATAAGCATGTATAATGTATGTGTGCTTAGCAGCTGCCTTTAAAATTCATCCTAAATCAAGCTAAGCCCCAAGACAAGTGTCTTTAGCCATCGAAAGTGTTATACATATTATAAATATATATACATATTATACTCTCTCTGCGTGTGTGTGTGTGTGTGTGTGTATGTATAATTTAGTAACTTAACGCTCAGCACTTGGCCACAACTCACTAGAGCGTGCCCTGCCACAAATGGCCGTAATACTCAGAAAACGTGGTGGCAAGCGAAGCGCACCCAATCCATATTTACGGCAGTGTTGGTTGATGTTGCTGCTAATAGTGTTGGTAACCGGTCGTGGGTAGTTGGGTAGTTGGTGAGTGGGCTGTACGGGTGTCTCTTTTTGAATGGCATTCATTGGCACACAAAGCAGCCCAATCAGCAGCTTAAATCGGCAACAAGAAGAGCTTTCCACAATTTCCGCAACTTCAGCATTTGATTGACAAGGGCCCCAAAACTGTTTTAAATTTCAAATGGTTCGCACACACCTTTAATCAGTTTATGTGTGTGTGTGTGTGTGTGTGTGTTACCTCAAATACAATATGCTCACACAATTGAATCTTTTGTATATGCCATCTGCTCCAGTCGGAAGCTCTTCTAACTCATCTTAGCCACTTCTTATTGGTATTTGCTCAAGGTTTTGTGATTTCAAACTGAACTTAATAAAAAGTATTGTCCATACGAGAATAAATTTAGGAGAAAAGCGCATTTCCAAACACAAACTTTTTATCAACAGCCCAACTTGGAAAAACATTGCTGACACTTCAGCGTCGACTGTTTGCAGTCCGCAAATAAATGCAATGCAAAAAATACTAAGGCTCTTTGTACCCTATGCATTTTGTTGAACTCTTAAATTTAGGTATTTTTGAACGCAGTATTCAAGAAATAATATTTAAGCCTTAAAATTAATTATTACTTGAAATGCATTTGATGCATGGAAAATATAATATATGTATATAATATTTTGTTGTTTAATTTATATTCATCTAAATTATCGATACAAGAAAGAATGACTGATGGATTTAATAATCTGTAATATTTGTAATGTATTGAAAAATGAATGATCTGTGAACATTTTGTACTAAACTATATACATAAAAATAATAATTAAACCTAATAAGCATTGAAACAATTTTTCGTTGTAGATTTCCTTTTATCTTTCACTGACTCTTTCAAGCAGCTGCGATTCATGCATCTATTCAAAGTTTTTAGTGTAAAACAAACTTGTTATATATATTTTGTACAATGTGTACAACTTTTGTTATGATTCTTTTACCAAATTTAGACATTTTAAAAATATTTTGGCAATCTCTATTTATCTCCATTTCGGCTTAGCCATTTGGCATCTGCTGATTTATTTATGAACCCTGGGTATTTGGCCCAAATATTGAACCATGTGTTTGTGCTAAGTAAGGTGGGCGTAGACACGCCTTTAGGCCAAACAATCATAGTGCTAAATAAAATGTATGTTAATTTGCTGAGGGATTTCGCTTCCCAGACTCATGTCTATGTTGCAATGAGAAAAGGGGATACGTTTTTTTTAATTAAATTTGCATACAGAATTATGACTGGAACAAAAATGATGCCAGTTGCAAATAAGAATAAAAATGTAATTGCCCCTTTGAAGGGCTTCACCTGCCGAGTAAGCCGAGTAAGCCGAGTAACCGGCAACCAAAGCATAAAGTTCACCATTAAATGCAATGATACAGAACGATGCGAAAGCGCCGAATGCAACGGGCAGGCTATTTAAACCGTTCTTAATGACGTAGAATGAGAACTGAAAAGATTGCAACAGCAACAGCAACAGCAACCAGCTGCAGCAACTGCAACTGCAACTGAGACTGAAAATTGAGACCACGACGTGAATGTGGAAAGGTGGAAAGAGCAGTTGCAGTTGCTCTTTTCAATTTGGCGGCCCTTCTTTAAAGAGGTTTTATTTTTTAACGGCTTGTACTTGAGTTTTAAGCAGCCATTGAGTCATTGTAAGTGGGAAGCCGAAGCTGAAGCCGAAGGAACTGCACTATTCACATTGAAGAGGCTTTTATACACATAAATATGTGTATGTTTCTGTGTATTGGTAGTTTCAAGTGATAGTACCGGATTCTCATTCCGGGTTCAATGTACGATACAGTAAAATCTTGTACTCGAGATATTCACATAGTAAAAAGTGCAAGTTTTAAATGTGTATTTTTTACGTGAAATTTAATTTAAATTGAATAACCATTTTATACCACGTACCACATGACTTTTACTTAATGGTTTACGCATATTACTTTAAAGCTGAAATACGATTTTTAATTTGCTATTGATAATATATACTTTCATAATGATTTCCCAGTTCAATATACATTTTGCATTAAATTAATTAAAAGCGAAACATTTGATTTCGTTTAAAGCATTATTTTATTGATAAGCAATCACGTTTAATAAAATAGTTTAAATTTACAATTATCCAATCCAATCAATAAATTTAATATTGTGTTTTAATTGCATTTTATTCTTATGAGTTATTAAAAGAAGTTTAAAACTTAAGAGTCTTAAATTAAAATAAGAATTATTTAATGTGCAACAACCTGTCTTAAACACATATCCAAAGAGCATAATATATTCGGTGCGTTAACATAACTATTAAATTTCAGTTCATTTTATCGTTTTTCAGCACGCATCCGTCAATAAAAAAAACAGTTGCAGTGTTTTCCTTGCAGCCAGCAAACGTGGCTGGTGGCTCCCTTCGGCTGCCGTTTATAGCGAGTAGATCCTTTGTACAATGCGTACCCAATTATTTGTGTGTTACTTGTTTCTTACTCCATCCTTTGCCTACCGGCTGCAGCAAACACATTCTCCAGTATGTGCGTGTGTGTGTGTATGGGTGTGTGTGGTCGGTCTCCTATAACCATTATGCAATAAATGCCATGCAGAAGTATGGAGTTTAAGTTGGTTTTGTTTGCGCTGACAACACAATTGAATTCACGGAATTGCGGAAATATATGCGCATTTAATATGCAAAGTCTATATACAAGAGAAGGGACTGTGGGGAGCCCATATAGAATACAGACTTCCCAGCTGTAAGTGGCTCAACTGGCATGGTGTTAAGTGATCCCTTTAAGATGAGAAATTCATTCAGCAGAGGCCAAAGTATAATAGGTTATAATGGGTAGCAACTTTCAAATATATATTTTAATGTTTTACAATATAAAATAAAATGAAATTTAATGGGCCAAATCAATATATATATATAAACGAATTATTTTCAAAGTATATAACCATTAAATTATTCATATTTAATAGTCATTATATTAATACTACAAATATGCATATCATGATTCATTTAGTTTTTAACATATATTTGCTAAAAACGCTTTGCCTACATAAAATATCACATTTGCAACTGTTAATTGTAAATACCATTGGCATTGGCATATTAACAGAATAAGAAATAATGGTTTTAACGGTCTGCTTTACTGAAACGGTTAACATGGCCAGATTAACAGACTAGTAAGAACAGTCATGCGCTACATTCAACGTTCCAAATATGTTTCACTACCCCAGGCAGACAAGCGTCTAAGCGAAACGAAACGCAATGAAACGAAATAAAACGGAACAGTGTCCCACAAATAAGGGGTAACAAACAAAGTGAAATGGACTGGAAAATCATAAGCGAAGCTGCGCCTTGACGGAGAAATAGTGCGAAACGTGAAAAGTGAGAAATGAAACATCAGATTGTGTAGGAGCCAAAAACGACGATGCCACCGACGAGAAACGTCAGAAATCAGATGAAACTTTCAATTGGCAGCTCCACTCGCACTGGCACTGTTACTGGCAGTGGCATTAACACGCTGCACGCGGACTCCTTAGTGCTGTGGCCAACCATTTAGTTGGAAATTTGCATGGCTCGGTGGCGGACGTGTGGGCGGATGAACATCAAAGCCAGCAATAAAGCAATAAGCCTCTGCGAGTGTCGCATACAAATTCAAAGGCTAGCCGCGAAGTTTGAAAAACTGTGTGCGTGTGTGTGTGTGTGTGTGTGTGTGCTAACGGTTGTAGTTGCTGCAATTGTTTACATCAAATATCAGGCTGTGGGCGTTGGGTGTGGCACAGCAATAAAAGAATGTTACCACTACTAATGCGCATTCGATTGCGAATGTGTTTTTATATATGTGCATAGGTCCACGCACTCATAAGAGGGGCCAACAGTCGCGCAAGTGTATTTTGTGTGAGTTAAATCCGAGTCAAATCCAAATCGAATTCAAAATCAAAATCGAAATCAAAATGTTACTGTGAATTGCAATGTGTCCTTTATAAATCAAAAGAAATTACATTTCAAATAGCTGCGTATCCATCGAGAACATCAACGACAACAACAGCAAATAGATCTAAAGTCAAAAGACGTCAAATGTCGAGTCAATCGCTGATTGCGTGGCTCTGTAAAGATGTGAGCTTTGTGAACTGAATGCTGTGAAGAATGCGGGAAATTATTATTATGTTATGCCCGAAGGCAGACAACTGCTGACAATAACAAACACAAACACAAACAGGGGACTAAAGCCCCTATGTCTGTGTGTGTGTGTGTGTGTGTGTGTGTGTGTGTGTCTGTGTTCATGTGGGCGTCACAATTTCTATAGGATGCCATAGATAACATTCTATTATCTTACGCAATATATTGACATATAATCTGAATAGATCTTGGTTGAGCTCTGGATTTTCAGACTGCCTGCCTGCCCCCACCTACCCGGTCAGACACTCTACACGTTCATCTATTTGACACTTCTGGGTCGTTGAAAAAGGTAGATTTAAAACTAATTAAGGCGTACTTGTGCTGCTTCAGTAATTTTTCGCAAATTGGTCAATAAAAAAAGTTGACCAGCTTCCAGTAAGCTGACAATAAAACGGATCAAATCAATAATGAGTTTGGTATCAGGTGGCAAAGAAATAAGTGGCAAACAAGTTCTTACCACATTTTTTTTTAATTTTAAATTGAAAAATCGAAAATTAAATTTTAAATTAAAATTAAATGGTATATCAAAAAGAAAATAATTCAATTAAAATTCTAAACGAAAAATTAATAAAGGATATAAAAAAAACTGGCGGTATTAAAATTAAAAAGAATGAGATTATGAGTGAATGACTAAATAGATTTGAGAAAATAACCGCATTTTATGCAATATTTATGTTGTATCTAATTTGAAAAATTCCATACATTTCTGCAAAATCACATTCTATTTTATTGCATTATTCGGTCCAATTTTAAACACTTCGTTAACGCAGAGCGTCAAATTAGATTTGCTAAATAAATCATAAAAACAACATTTATAATCCTACATTTATTTGCTTCATGATATACAATTGACGTCAAAATTATGTTAGTGCAAACTTGTTAGCTGTCATCATTTTTTTGAATGTGTCTCGTTTTTTGTTGCCCCACATTTCCCCTTTGCCTCGGTGCTTTGCGATAGCACAAAATAAATTGGCTTGTTATTTTCGCACTGTTCCCTTGCTGTTTTCTTTCCCTTTGCTGCAGAATGATTATTTCTTAAGTTTAAATTGGATTCGGTGGCAGCTGCTCTTCTGCTAAGTTCCTTTTTAAAAAAGTTAGCCTACAAATAGAAATGTTTACAAAAATGAACATACCAAACTTATTTTCTACTTTTTAATAACTGCTAAATTGTGTCTTTTGATCAGCTATGAACATACCAATTAAGTTTGGAATCACTTAGTGGTCTATCTTGATTTCAAACAGATTTAGTAATTATGGATAGGATTATTACTATTACTCTTTCTGTCAAATTTCTCTCTCTACTCACTCAATCACCAACTTGAATAGATTTTTAATTTTAAAATCTCTTTGGAACTCACGAAAGGATAGGAAAGCATTTTTTTAGATTATCCTATGTGGCTTATGAGATAGCTCTTGAATGCATTTGCTATTTTCATTTAGCCATCGGCGGTATCTTTACAATCTGGAGCAAACGACGTGCTTACCGTCTACCGAATGCAATTCGTCAACTTATTGACTTACAATCAAGAGTAGATAGCCCCAAAAAACTAATACCCCAAAGGCAAGCGATGCAAAGCCAGGCGGCTAACCTGGCACCCGTAGAATGTACGATAACTTGCCACTCATCACATTACATTGATGGTGGTGGCAACCACTAACGGCCCCATTTCTGGCCTGGTAGCCATTTTTACTTAGTAGCTCCATAACTGAGTTTTTTTTCATTTTTCCTTTTTTGCGGATTGCTTTGGCCAAAAGAAGTTGAGGTTACATTTTGGGCCCTGTGGCTGGCCAAAATACAGCCTCCGAACCAGAGCCAGATGCAGAGTTACAGTCACGTATCCGGCCGCAAATGCAAATTCAGGAATGCAAGAGAAAGTTTTGCAAAAAGACTTTAAAGCATAATTAAATGTGTTCTATGCAAAAACTCGGATTAAAAGCAGAAGGAAGCAATCACTAAAAGCAAATAGAAATAGCAACAATAACAGAAGAAAAAAACAAGAAAATAGAATAAAAACAACAGCAGCAAAATACACATATCTAAAAGGTGTGACACAAACCAGCCACCAATCCTCGCACGCAATAAAATGCGCTGTCGGCAGGCAGCTGAAAAAGCGACAGCAGCAGCAGGAGGAGGAGCCGGAGGAGACGGCGGAGGCGGCGGAGGCGGAGGAGGAGACGGAGGTGGAGCAGCAACAAGGGGCAAGGTTGTAGCAAGAATTGTTGTGAGGAAAGAGAATCGGATTTGCTGCTTCTGGATTTGGAGTCAAGGGAGCTGGCAGCGTACTGCTGGCATTTCTGGCAGCTGTCAGCTTTCGTGGCATGCGCGAAAGTAAGTACAAACATCTTTTACTTTATATGGTGCCAGAAAATTGTGCTGTTCCACGAAACACAATCAACTGTAACCCAACAAGATTTATGATCCTTCTAAATACCCCTTTCAGTTTTATAAACTTAATTCTATCTTTTACCGCAAATAAATGAGTCTTTCCCAGCAACACAATCAACTCCAACACAAAAAAGATTGATTATACATCTGAATAACAAACTTTATTTCATCAGTTTTTTAAATTGCAAACAAGTCAGGTTTACCCATAAAAATTAGCCACATCAACCATTAAAAACACTTTCAAAATCATAAAAAATGACTTTGATTTTTACAATAAATTCATTAAATACATTTTGCAGTTCTTTGATAAAGGACTTCGATATTTACTAAGTGTGCATATTAAGATCATAAACTTTATGAGGTGGAAACATTTAGTTCTGCTACCTTTAAGCAGACATATCTATAAAAAATAACTGGAAAATGCATTTGTGGAGCCATAGTTATCATATTATTAAGAAATTATTTTTAGGAATAACAATGTACATATGTTACTACTCAAAAACATAGACACATACTCATGCATATATACATACACATACGTACACATTTATGTGCCTACATATATAGATAAGCTTCTAAATGTGTATATTTCGCACACACGGTCCAAAGTTTTTGGGTACGTGCTTTCTTTTTGCTGTTAGTCTGTTTTTACATGCATATTTAATTCAATTTCGCACATTTTTGTGAAAGTGTCGGGAGCGTTTGCCAAATTTAATTTGCATGATGAGATTTGCCTGGCTGCATTGTCGTTGTATTTGCTGTGTTTTTGTCCTATATTTGCTGCTGATGTTGTTGGTAACTCGTTTGCACGACTTTTATAAGCATGTCGTGTTCATTCCATTGAGCAAACCAAATTTTCATTTATCCAAACACTCACAGATAAATACAAAGAAATATACAAGATGATATTTCCTAAACACCTGTCACATGGTTATGTATTCCAAGCAAAGAACAAAAATTCATTACGCATACGCAATGGTGACCGACATCTAAGCAAGACTCTTGATTCTCGAGTGTGTTTCATGAAAATAGTTGATATTTCCTAATTAAAACAGTTCCTGGCCAACAGCCATTCTCTCGAATACAACTCCATCGACGAATTAATTAAGTTTGAATCTGTTCAACAGGTCGGATGCGTGATGTGATTTGAAGTACTGCATTGCAATGTGTTACGTGATGAAATTCAAATAAATTAAAATAGATGCAGATAGGAGTGAATAATATTTTCATCAAGCTGGTTATTTTTTTAATTATTTGGCACGTCAGATTTGCTACATATACAGAAAAATATCAGATAGTACGTAAGGTAATATTTTCTTTTGTGATTTATGTCTGTTTTTTTGGCATGTAGAAAGTTATGGAAATGAATAGGCAAAACAATGTATATTTTTCACTTATAATGAAGTGTACATTCTTTAATTTGTTAAGCAACTGACTCATCGAAATGCGGCTTTATTTATAAGTTCTTGTGGTTTTAGGAAGACTTCAATGCCAACAAAAATTAATAGTCATAATCATTTCAATCTATTAATCCTTATTCATTCAACTGCACGCAGACTCATCAATCTCAGTTGAGCAATTTCCCAAGGCCAAGGCGACCTCATTAATAACACATGTGTCCATCAGACTAACTTCTCCACATACTTTCATATTCATGTATATACTATATAATTTAATAGAGACCATCTTGAAATCTTGCTGAGAAAAACAACCCAAAATGCGGCCACAATAAAAGCAAAAACGCAAGTGATGCAAAAAGAAACCACATAAATAGACACTCAAATAACACTTAAGCCATCAATCAACACAACTGCCAAGGTCAAAGTTAGAGTCAGCGACGCAGTCAGAGCCGGACGGCTAACCCACCCTCGGGAAAATTGTTAATTACATCATGACAATGAGCGCCATATGAAACAGAGCTAGAAGCAAAGTCGCAACTATATTTTATTTGCCTCTGCATACAAGATACAAGTATTTGCCATGAAAATGCCGTCCAAGACAAATGGCGGTCAAATGTCACATTTAATTTATTTATGGAGCGTCGCTGACGCTGGGCGTGTCCGTTTCAAGCTTTAATTAAATAACTGACTCTGCTAAGTGAAGCCAAAGAGTTGACGCCGCTAATACAGCCATTAGCTGAACTCGTGCAGAGCTTGTAAATTTTCATTTCCTCCGAGGAAAGTCATATTTCATGTGCATTTCCAGGGGAGGTATGTGCTTAAAAGTACATGCTTTTACTGTCTGAATTATTAACTTTTAGACATTGGAATTTTTCAGGACTTCAAATCAAGACTTGAGATGCGTTTTTCCATTTTTCTGGAAAAACGTTTATATTACTACAATTCATTTTCTTAAAATATTTATGGTATCTTCTTACTGCTGAATACTCTATATACTCAATCCTCGGATTGATTGATTCTTGGATTCGAGCAAGAATTACATTTGATGAAGAAGTTTTAAACTCGCATTTCTGGTGCCTGATTGCAATTTTTTCTCTATTAAATTGTACTTATTACGAGACTTCATTTACAAAAGAGTAACAATCTAAAATTTGGTGTCAGGATAAAATACAAATCAAATCGACTAAATTGAGTTAAATTACATGTGTGAATATGTGCTGGTGTCATGCATGCGTACATTAATGTTTGTACAGGGATTGTCATATCTGCGTTGAATTGAAAATACTTAGACTGCTTTGCCACGTGCTTGCAAAGCAGCATCTAATCGCCACAAAGTGTGTCATCATCAGCAGAAACAACAATCAAGCCAGCAGCACTTTCAACCCACTCACATACATGTATGTATGTATATACAGTATGCAAGGTATTTGTTTACTCGTGCGTTCAAATTAGAATTACGCCAACTACAAAAACAGAAACAATGAGTGTCACAGCAAAAACACAGACACAGCAGGCATCCAATTGTTATTTCCTCGACGAAGCGCTGCAAAGTAGGCAACGCTCCTCGACGGCTCTTTAATGCAATCAAAATTGAGCCAAGAGCGCAATTCTATTTTCCAAGAGCTCAATGGGCGTATACGTGATGCATTCAGCACTTAGGCCATGTAATTGCTGTGTACAAGAGCAAAAAGAAATTACCACAGAAAAATCAAAGTAATTTTCGATGGGAGCACCGCCGCGTCATTTGATAAAACAACATCTGCATATGTCGACTTGTGTATTTGCATATACATATCTACTACTAGAAGGGGAAATTACTCTGGTAGTGCAGGAAAATAAATACACTGTTTGTCAAATAATAAAATAAGATAAGAAGTGAAATATGATGTTAAGATTTTCCTTTGTTCAAAATAATAGAGAAGAAAGGCAGAATGAACTGGAATATTATACACTGCAACACAATATGTGCAATCTTTTCTTCAAGTATATTATGTCCAATTTATGTATAAAAAAAATTAAGTTAAAATCAAAATTTAACATTCTAAATTAAATCAGCTTTAGAATTACTTCATCATCAACAAATTAATTGAAATGCGTCTTATCAAATACTAAATTCTTATAATTATTTAATCACAAATTCGCTTGATTAAGTCAGATAGTTAAAACTTACTTTTGCTTACTATAAAATATTTTTTGCTGTGCACATTTTTGTAGACTTTGCTTGACTTCAGAGCAAAATATGCTTGCAAAGATGCCATTTTTAAAAAGGTCATGTTTTACAAGGAATGCAGGAACATTTTTACATTATTGGACTCATATCTGCGATGTGCAGCAGAAATGGCGACCCCAGTCACAATTGCTCGCTCTTGCACAGCAGCCAACAATACAAGACTGTGTGTGTGTGTGTGTGTGTGTTGGGGGGGGGGGGGGGGGGGGGGGGCAATAGGCTGGAAAATTTATGATTCCATACTTTTTGCGCATATTTTTATTTATTTTTTTACACGTTATATTGGATTGTGTGCACGGTGTTTTGGTTCACAAAACCAAACCGCCACCGGAGATGGGTTTTGCACGCCTTTTACTCAGTCCGGAAACTGGCTGCTGAACGTATTGACTGTTTCGCTTTAAGCTTACATCGGGTGTGATTGGCATTTGAACTACTCGAATATGTAGAACACTATTTGCTTGTGTATGTTGCCCACAAGCTGGCTAAGTTTGCAAGCTGCCAAGTTGGCGAGTTGGCAAATGGACCAGTTGACCCGTTGACCACATAACCAGTTGGCAAGTGCGTGAGGCAGTAACCAATATTTGCTTTCTGTGTTATATGACCCAATAAATGACGAGTTATGCTTTCTAATTAATGTGCTAATATATGCGTATGGCAAATGCGACAAAAGCATTGATTACAACTCACAAAGCCTCACTGTTGAGGCCTGTTTAATATTTTATGACCTCCGGGTTATTAACAAGGAGAATCGAAAATGGCCCAATTATGCCGCGCGTTGGTGACGGTTTACGATTGTGAGACTCCCCCTGGTTCGATACTCTGTAACCAGAAAACTTTTCATGAATTTTTGCTAATATCGTTAGCTCTTTTCCTTGCAATGAAGTTCTGCGAAGAAACACTATCTGAAACTCATAACACTTTGTAAATTCATCAACTTCTCGTTCGGGGCACTTCACTTTACCAAACACTTTTTTCAGCATAGTATTTTTGCGCATCTATCCGTAAGAACGAATTTTTGTTCGACGCCATTGAGGCAGAGACTTGAAACTTTGTAACCAATACTGCTTCCGACAGTGTTCAACCTTTTTTTTTTTTTTTTTTGCTTGGGAGGGAAAGAAAGTTGAGAATATTGAAGCTGGAATCACCAAAATTGGAAGTTTGATTAATGATGAGCGACCCGTTAAGGGTCGTGTTAAACGTGTTATCGCCAAACATACTCTGAACCCGAAAAAAATATTTCGTCTCTTACTGGTTTAAAGAAATGGTCTTAACCCTTTGAAGTCACTCAAATAGTATAGTGAAGCGAACGAAGCAATCGATTATGTCCGTGAGCAATATTCAACCTCTTTTTTTGTGTATGGAAACTATCGCTGGATCAGGTCAAAAGGGTGAAAGAAACTAGAAATTAAAATTCCATTAAGTCAAACGACCGCAAAAAGGTCTGCGGAAAATGTGACTTACTTTTATGAAATGCAGAGATATAAAAAACTGATATGTGGTGAAATTTATCATAACTGTACCGTTGACTTTCGGCAAAAACTTGGCAGACCGTAATAAGAAATAAATAAACAAATTAGATTAAGTATGCAGCAACGATTCGCAGGTCATGCTTAAAAAATAAGAGCTTAACAAACAGCAGAAAGCGAAACAGATAAAAAACAACAAACAAAACAAAAAATAATAAAATAAGAGAAATACAACAGTTTCGCGTGTGCATTTCGCATCTTCACATTAGCTAAATGGAAATTTATTTTAGCGTCATGTGAAATTAATATTAAACACAATGAAATCGCAAGTAAGTACGCAATTTAAGCCTGGTCGAAATTGGGCAAGCTGGTCGCGTTATTAAGCCACCAATGGGTGGCGAACTCAATTACTGAACAGGCAAGGATCTAACATCTAACCAACGAACCCTTCTGAGCCACAGAAGGCAGCAATCAGCTAAGACTGGTCACAGGGTCTTACTTATTAATATACAAGAATTATCTGATAAATATAAACATATACATTACATTATTTATGTATTTTCAAATAGATACATTTTCATCACAAATCTCTTGCATTTATTAATTTTTGTTTGAATATTATTGAACAATAAATTACCATATTCAATCAAAACGCAATTGCAAAACCCATTTGTATATTTGTTTATCAAATTTAACAATAACTCAGTGCGTTCCAACAAATTTAACAATCCCATAGATCAGTCCAAATTAAAGCGGAACATTTATTTTGTTTGTATTTTCACAACGAAAAATCGCTTGGCCTTTTCAACTTTTCACTCCACTGAATGCGAAAAGCGACGCGCCAAACTGATAACAAAACAGACTTTCGGGGACAACAGGGTCGCGTCTGCCAGCCATTCGCCCCCCTTTGCCCATTGGCAATTATAAATCTGGTCCTCGAAACAAGCTAAATTATTGTTGTACCCTTAAAAAGTGCTGTAAACACGAGCCGTAAAATGCTCAACTAATCATTTGCTCAATGGTTGTGAGGGAATTTTAAATTTATGTACGTCGCTAACGCAACATTAACCAAACAATGTTTAGGACCACTTTAAATAAGTATTAGTACGGGGAAGTATTTTACTTAATCTCTTCTAATAGTCATTTGTAACAAGTTTTGAACGTGAACAACCAAAAAGTTATTTACTTATTTTCCGGTTTAATTTGAGAATTAAAATAAGTTTTAAGAAAGTCATTGCATATTCTATAATAAAAAATTAACAATCTTTTCGCTTGAGATTATCGGAAGATAAAGTATCAAAATTATCGCGATTCAATTGAACAGAATTCTAATTCATATTATTGCTTAAAGTTAATCAATTAATATTTCAATTGCAATTAATATTGTTATTTAATTTCATGCCGAATGCATTGTTATTTAATTTAAGCCATAATAATATTTATTGCAGAGGAATGTTTTTAAGTGCACGCAAATTAAATGAGAAATTAAATGAATTAAATTAAATTATGCCAATGCGGTTTTATGGAACTGTTTATCTAATAACCACAGTAAATAACATTTGAAACTTTCCTTTGATTCATGCTGTTAATCATTACGCAGTATTTTTACAAACTTTTGCAAGCAAAGAGTTTATAACTGCGACGATATGTACTGGCAAAAATGTCAAAATAAAGTTGAAACTACCACAAAACAAACCAAAAAAAAAAAAACACAATTAGAAAAACAAAGCAACCACAAACTCGACTACAATAGAAGTTGCAAATTTTTGAAATTGACAGTCAACCTAGGTAACTTTTAGCATTACAACTTGTGCGTTGAAAGTTTTAAAGTTACATTTTAAACAAAAATTGAAAGCAATATTACTGGCTACTTAGTCGACCAACTGCCTGCAGCATCAGCTGCTTTCAAGAGCGAAAAACTACTTCGACTCGACTGAAGCGTTGCCATAAAAATTGTCAACATTTGTGCTTGTGTTGATGTTGCTCTTATTGTTGTGTGTGTGTGTGTGTGTGTGTGTGAGTGTGTGTGGGGGTATGTTTGTGCTTTCATTTGGTATTACATTATTTACATAATAAATACTTAGGTTTAATTTGTTATGCTTCGCGTAAATTTGATGCTTGCAGCGAAAAGCAAGCGAACGCTGCTGAAATACAAAGCGAGGCGCAATAAATGCGGAATTGGTATTAAACTCAGTGCGTGCCAGAAGTTCAAGTAATGACCAAGTCTTGTGAGCTGCCAAAATGGGCGTGATCGCCTCCCGGCCTTTGGCAAGTGTTCGGACAGTACCAATATGCAAGGGGCGGCAAGTCTCAAGTTTTTGTTTTTTTTTGTTTGGGCCATCTGTGCGATTTTATACGTCATTGCGTAGTTTGCCCTGAGCAAGAAAATTGATTTGATGATGATAAAAACGCAGCCCACAAATTAGAGGGGGGTGCACTTGTAGACATTCTAATGTTTGGGCCCATCTAAGCAGGATCGATTTATTAACGTAATAAAAGCGAGGCAAAATTACAGACAAGTGGAAATATTACAAACTGTTGTTCGCAAAGATGCGAAATTTAAGCGAGGCAAATCATTGCCATAAATTATTCGAGAACTTTGCCAGACACTTATAGGAAAGATGTCTTCAGTTCAAATTAACTGAATAAATCAATAGTCAATTGAGGTCAAGTTGTGGATGCACAAAGACAAAGAAAATATGAAATCATTTCCTTAAGCTTTGAAAGCTGCCGAACATCCAATAGATACACCAACAAAAACAGAAATAAATAAATGAATGTAAATGCAACTCAGCTTAAATTCATCTGAAAGAATGTGACTTTAAAGCTGAAAATAAAAATGTATATATTTGATTAGCCCTTTTTTTGTATAGATAATCTATTACGTGATGTTACGTGTTTCAAATTAATATTATATCATTTTGTATTTACCATTTATTAACCACTAAAAAAAATAACCGACCAGTTAAGCGGAAAAGAGTGAATAGAATTAAATTTCAGCGGAAACTAAATATTTAATTGAAAGGGTACCGCACAAAAAGTTTATATACCCCTTGCATTGTTGTTGTACTGCCATATAAAATCCAATTAAATGCAATCGATTGGTTACTTTTTTGATTAACAACGATATTTAGTTGTGAGCAAAGGAAGGTATATTATTATCAGAGTGAATACCTTTATTTGAATTTATTTATACACAGTAGGCTTAAAATAAATAAAATGAATTGCAGGACTACCACTGCTTTTTATACTGTTCGAGAGAAACTTGACCTGGTCCCAGGACTACAACCAGCAGCAGTCCACCGACCACAGAAAGCGAATGAAAATAATTATACTTGACCATATCACTGTTAGAGTCCTTCACAAGCCACCAGGCATTTGTATAGAGATTCAAGACAGTCAAAATAATTGCTAGCAATAAGGCAGCCACTCTAGTGCGATAACCCAAAACAATCATCAGCATGAGCACAACACCCAAGCTATTCAGAGTCAATGCAGAGACTTCAATCTCCGGTCGGAGCAGCGTCAAATACATGCAGGCAAGAAGAACTCGTCCTGTCAAACGCATTAACTGCTGGGGACGACGATTAATTAAGAGTGGAACTCCCGCAGTTGTGGTACAGATTCTTGCCGCCGCCGCCGTCTCTTGTGTATCCACGTGCAGCAGAAGAAGGCCACCGAGCAGTGCAAAGTTGCGCAAGAGCAACTGCAGCTGCAACGGCACCATATGCATATGAACTTGAACCAGCACCAGGCTGGCTAGCAGTGTTACAGCCACATTCACCCACAATCGGACTAATATCAATACAGAGCACACAAGCTGACCCAGCAGATTAACGAGCACAATTAAAACGGATACCATCTCGGAGCAGTTGAAGTGCACCTGCAGATACGCCAGTTGTTCAAAGAATTGTAACCACATTCGCAGCGCATCCTCGAAGAAGGTGGCAGTCAGACAGAGTCGTGCCACAAGGGGCAGCATGTGGCGACTGCGTCGACAAACCTCATCCGTAAGATCCTCCGAATGCGAAAGCAACCGCAGCCACAATCCATCCACCTCCATATTCTTGTGTCCTTGTGCCTGTGCTTAAAATTGCAACTTATTCAGAATTCTATTTGCACAGTTAACTTTAGCAATTCAAATGAAAAGGTCAAAGGCAACTTTGTAAATGCTTAAGAAAAAAGTTCTCTAATGTTGTGTGTAAAGCTGAAAATAAGTACTTATAACATTATACAATATTTATTTAAAACCAACACAAATAGCAAAAACGCTTTGATTAATGTATTTTTATTTCATTTCAAATTAAGTTTAACTATTCTTATAACTAGTCTCTTAAATGTGCGTCCTTCTGTATTTAATGTATTTAATTTTGATTTAATAATTGAAAATTAATTTGGGGTCACATGCAACACTAAACTTATTGTTCGTGATTTAACTATACATATTTCATAAACAATAAGAAGGCCTCGCAGTGAATGAATATTTAATCATTGTTAATTATATAAATAAATAAAAATAATGCTTGTGTGTGCTGCAAATATTTGAAATTTGATCAGATTTGCAGCTTGTTAGAAATTAATCATGTTTGTTGTTGAAAATAGTTTAAAAAAATATTACTCTATAACAACACTTAACCCTCCTAAATAACATTGGAAAACAATGGATTTCAATTGATTTCAATTGAATTGAAGATAAAGCCAGACAATTGCAATTTCTTGGAATTTTCTAATTTCAGAAATTATAATTGCACAATTTTTGTTTTCGGTAACTGCTTTGATATTTGAGCTTTTCAAATTGCATTCTATGTTGAAACGTTAATTGAAATGATACCATCAAAGGGTTTAATCGACCAATATTGTACTTATTGGTCCCATCAACCCATTTGACCAAATATGCCCAATTAAGTATATCGACATTGGATTGATCTGACAATTGGTAGAACAATAATAATGCGAATGACTAATGTAACAATTGAGCAAGAGACCACAGAATTGCTGTCAGAATGTATTGTATTAATTGATAAATCGAATTAATTCTGCAATTGTATTTACCAAAGTGCATTATATATTATTCAGGCCTGCATTTGTGTTCAAGAGTGCGAAAGTAATTAAACTTCTACACTTACTAAACCATTGAAAAGTGCTTATAGAGTACTAAAGTTGGCAAAGCTTTGAATAACAACTATTAAGTGTGCTCGACTAACAGATACCATGCAATTAAAATTTAAAAACTTGTTTTTTTAACAACGATTTAAAATTAATTCATATGGTTGCTGAATAATAATTATCGATAAACCTTAAAAAATTAATTAATCTTATGATGAATGAAAATGCAAATTATTTTTGCCTATTGTTAATACTTGTACAATTTCTGAGACCAAACGAAATGAAATTCCATTAAGTAGGCATTTGTTTGAGAATCAGAATGGGATTGAATTCTAATCGAGCTGAGCATATATTTTAAACTGATGTCTTCTTTTTTGGCCTATTTTGCAGCACTGGCAGCAAGTGCTGCAAATTTGGGCGACAATTCGACGTCGCCCCTAATTGCAGCCAGAAACGGAACAACAGCATCTATAACAACAATGCTGGATAGCAATCAATTGGCTATTGAGGAGAGCACAACAGAAACGCAAAATTTGGACAGCTGGAGTGCTCGACCCGATACGGCAACTTTGACAAAAGGCTTCTCGATACCCACGTATTTGCCACCTTTTCCGGATTTTATAGCTGCTGATTTGCCACAACGGACACAGACAACGTCGACGATGACGATGACAATGGCAACAATGCCGCACAACAGATTGTCCACTGGCATCGGCAATGATACCAGCCCGATGCAATCGAATCTTAATCAGCAACAGCAACCACATATGCGGCTCCATGCCTACGACAGTGAGCTGAAGGCTCAGCAGCTGCAACGCGAGAAGCAGCTGGCTCTGGAACGGGAACAGCTGCCCAGGCGTCAGCTCAGTTTGCCGTCGAGAAATGTAACGGTGCAGGCGGGCCAACATGCCTATCTGCCCTGTCAGGTGAGTGGGCGGTTAAATACAATGATTGAGAGAAAAAGTGAATGTGGTCTTCCCATTCCCATTTCATGCAGTTGCATCAGCACTCGAATAAACCCCTCTCCTGGATCAGATTACGGGATGAACATATCATAGCCGTGGATCACACCACCTTCATCAATGATGCACGTTTTGCTGCCCTGCTCCAATCATCGTCAAACACTAGCAGCGGCAGCCCTCTATTGGAGAGCAACAACGGCAGCAGCACCAGCAGCAGCAGCAGCAGCCTCAGCTGGACTCTGCTCATCAAATATGTCAGCCTACAGGATGGCGGCTGGTATGAGTGCCAGCTGGCAACCGATCCAAAGATGAGCGCCAAAGTGCAGCTGTTTGTGATAAGTAAGTTAGAGTTGCATGGGGTTATTTTTTGTGTAAGCCATCATTGGAGACACCACATAAGCAAAATACTTCTAAGATCAAGAATATATATCAGATGATTCAAGTACAAAAAGTGTCAGGGGTGAAGGAAACAGCAAAACTATTACACCAACAATGTATTCATTACTTGAGCCCGTTTATTCTAAAATTAACATTCTTACATCAAATCTTTGCATTCTCATTTTATAAGAACACTTTCTTTGAGACTTTAAGTTAAATCTCTAAAAAAAAAGTGTTAAAGCTCTCTTATATTGTAATATACACTGAAAAATTCTTGAATCAAAATTGTCTGTCTATTTCTATGCACGCCAGTTTGAAAGAAATGTTTCACACAATTTCCATAGCAATTTCACATTTGTTTCCAAAATAAAACGAATCACAAAATATACACAACCAAAATTGGTTGCCAACGAAACGTTCCGCACCAAATGGAAAAGAAGCTTTTTACAAATTTTAAATATAACGTGTACAAAATACTTTATCCTGTTACGTATAAAAACCACATTTAGTCTTTCTCTGAATTGTATTTCTTTCTAAAGCTCGAGAGATCCACGGCAATTCTCTTTGTTTTTTTTTTTATTAAAGAAAAATCTTTGGCAATGTTGCACAAAGGTATGCGAAAATCATGGCCCTTTGTTTATAAAAGTGGATATATATATCATTCAATTTCAAACTGGCAGGCAATAATTCCACAGTGACGATGTACCTTTGTAGTCAAGCCAACAGGACCTGCATATGTATATATAAAAGAATGGCCCACAAAAGCATTTAAATTAATTCAATTTCAGAAATGATTTGTTGTGTTTTCTCTACTAACCGAAAGAGGTATTTGTAGATTTTAATATTTACTATTAATCAGTCGGATGGAATTTTTAAGTGAACAGTTGTTATTAAATTTGTCTTCATTTTACCAAATACACGAATAACTAAAAAATTGCAATCATTTCGTTCATCAGCACCAAAAACGGAATTAATAGGCGACAAGCAACGCTTTGTGAAGGCTGGCAGCCGAGTGGAATTGCATTGCATTGTGCGTGGCACGTTGGAGGCACCGAAATATATTGTCTGGTATCGGGGCGAACAGCAGGTGGCCTCAGAGAACGAGGCCGGCGGCATTGAGAATGGCTGGTATACACAAATCGATCGTAATATATTCGGCAGCACAGAGCACAATCGGAATACGGTATGAACCAAAAAAGAATACCTAAAATCAAATCAATTTGAGTCTAAAAGTGCAATAACTTCCTTACAGATTGGCAGTTTAGTCATTCCAACGGTTCGTAAGACCCATTCGGGGAACTACACCTGCGAGCCGGAAAATAGCGAAGCGGTTTCCATTCAGTTGCATGTGCTCAGTGGTACGTAGGCATCTTGTACTTTTAAATATAATAGTTTAATAAATCTATGCTTACCTCTAGGGGAGTATTCGGCATCTGCAATCATGTCGACGGCCGCTGGCTTATATGGACACGATCATGGCTATAACAGTCTACATCAGTGGCTCATCTTTCTGCTGGTCGCTTTACACAAGACATGATTTGTCATTACTTCCATTACTTTTTATCTTATAAGATTACTTTGTAGGTAACTTTGCACACATTTCAAATTTCAAATGGTTTTTTCACATAATTATAGCACCATATTTTATACCATTTCTATATATAATAAGTATGTAATTTCCTTTTTGTTATTGCTTTTGGAATTAGATTGCTAAGCACTTTTAACTCTAAGAATTCGATTGTGTTAAAGACTAAGATATTTGCGTAAATAAAGCCAAAGGCGTATTAAGTAAGAAATTGTTGATGTGATTTTTGGTCTATGTATGCAAAACAATAACAGATTCCGAGTTGAAATTAGAATCTATGAATTGATTGATCTTTAGAAACGATGATATTGATATATAATAAATATATAAAATAATTCAATTATCAAAAAAGGGGTATCACAAGAATTAAGTTCAATTCAATTCTAATTAGCAATCATCTCTTAAATTTAGCTGCAGTTCATACTCCTAAAATATATCCAAATTGTTGCCATTTTTATCAAGCAAATCGGATACTTATATGCATGCTCACACACAAGTACATACTTGAAGATACAAGTAAAAAAGGAATAAATAAAAGACGGTTCGTAATTCAAAACGGATGCAAAGAAAACTTGAAGATTGTGTGGTAACTGCTGATGCCTTTTGTCTTGCTTTTGTTTCGCTTTCTGATCTCTGCAGTTGGCCATTTTATTTTTTATATTACCGCATGGCAACTATAATTTTCCACGATTTCTTGATTGCCCCCAATCCATGCATTCGCGTGCTCGCCTTACGCTGCTCATTTATCAACACGCCTGACCAAAGCCAAAGAAACCGTGGCCAAAGTTTTATGGCCAACTTTCGAGTTTCCTTTTGCCACAAAAGTTGTTGGCCCACATTTTCATCTCTTGCGCACACACCTTGCGTTTTTCTTATTTTCTCTTAGCCAGCGCCACTCAACAGGCAATTTACAGCTGGACAGTGGAAAAAAGATAGCGAAAAGGAGCAGTAAGGAAGTTGCCCGGCCTAATCACTTTTTGATTTATTTGCCAGAGTTGCGCTCAAAAGTTTTGCCCACAGCTCATATTTCTTGGTAATTCTGCGGTCTGTCTCCTATGCTGCCTGTTGCTTTTGTGCTGCGTAGCACAGTTGAAAGAAATACATGAACCGAGATTCAAACGTAACAAATAATATTTAGCTTAAATTCTACGGTGTAAGATTTTTATTTTTTTTTTTGATTTTAAGTAAATACCTAAAGGAAACTTTTGCAAACTATCTGTAAATCGTGGTGTCTGTCTTTGAAATTCCCGCACAGCTCTTTATATATCATCTTCTGTTCGGGGCACTAGCAATTTTCATCAAATATGTCAAAAGTGTTTAAAGCTTGCCGACTAACTTTTAAATTACTTTCAAGTCTAAAAACTTGGCCATCAATTTTGCATAGTCTTATCGGGTAATTTGAATGAGATTGTTAATAATCTTTGCTCGGCCAATTAGGTGTTCTGTCCGACGAGATTTGCTGCCAGAACCAATTTGAGCAACAGCTATAACGTATAATTGAATCTAACATGAGACGACTTTAAATATTTAGCAAGTTGTAGAACTTGAACTTATTTGGAAAGTGCGTCAGATATTCAATCTGTGCTAAACTTTGCCCAAAGTTACAAATTTATCACATTGCTTGAACTTTAGTTGACATTCTTATTAGTCTTAAAAGCTTGAAATGTGCCCTGTCTTTGCCTGCGTCATAAAAAATGCATTCAGGTAGGTCAATTCCAGCACTTGTTGCCTCCATCGGGAACAGTTATCTTGCGCATGCTCAAAAATTCAAATGGGTTTTTGGCGCCAATTGCTACACTGTTCCTAGCAATCAGCTGATGGGCGGAAGTCAACGAGAAAGCTCTGAGCGAGAAATTTTCAAGAAATGAATTTGTTATTTTCGTAGCCCAAAAGAAACTTTCAAATGAATTCATACGATTTGTAAATTTATATAATTAATTTAATAACCTTTAATTTGCATAAATATGCACAATATGTTACTCGTTTTGTGTTTGATATATATTTATATTAAATTCCTTAAGATCTATCGCGCTTAAAGTTGAACTAAAAAGCAAAATTTTTAAATTTTTGCAATTTATTTTTACATAATATTCAAAATTTGATAATTTGCAATTTTGATATATATTTGAAATACTTGGAATGCACAAAAATAATTTGTTGCTTTTCGTGTTTTTGTTTTTGTTGTTGTTGTAATTGTATTGTTTCGAATAAATTGTATGCTATAACAAAGAACTCATACGCATTATATAGTACAAGTACCTACATAGGTGTATATATTTTGTTTAAAGCCATTAGGTTCTTGTTTAGTGAAATCCTATTCGATTTAAATTGGTACATTTCTTCTATGCTTTAAGTTTTTGCTTATTTGTTTCTTGCTTTAAAAGGTGTGTACGAAAAAGTTTGTAATTAAAAATATATATGTGAATCTTTCGTTTTATTCTTTTTTTTCTTTCTTTTTTTTTTTTTGTAAATATACACTTTTGTTTTCAATTCGCTTTTTTATAATAATTGAATAATTGGACCATTTGTTTATTTGACGTCGTGGCTTAGAATTTCCTATGATAATGTAATAATAAACATTTCTTTTTGTTCCGCACAATTCCCAGGTAAATATCTCTAAACTAACGCACATTCCTTTATCGATAAGGTAAATACTTAATATATTAATCTGATGCAACAGTTTGTTAAATATACATATATATATATATGCATATATTTATGTATATATCTTATGTTCGCATAAGGTAAAGAATTATGTTTAAAACGCTTTACAAGTGTGGCTCTCCCAACTTTCGGCGCCCTGTCTAGGCTTGTTGTATTTTGTATATATATATCTGTAAATATATATATATATATATATATATATATATATTGGTAGAATATTCTAATTTTGTTTTTCACTAATTGATTTCAGTTAACGTTTTATTTGTGGGGTAATCAACGCTTCAGCTACTCGTACTACACAACTATGCGATCTGTCTATATATATATATATATATTTATGTATCGGAACGCGATAACTATGGATTGTTTATTGCCTTGCTTAGCAAATTCGTTAGGTTTTGTCATATGTATGCTATGGTATGGTAAATATAAATATACATATATATATTTATATATATGGTGTGTAGTTCTATTTAATTTAACAACTTGGCCCCAATTCGACTGAGTACTCCTTGATTAGGTGTGTGACGGTGTTCTAGGTGATTAGATGTTTAATGTATTGTTTTTTCGTGTTTTTGTTTTTGTTTGCTTATATAATGTACATAACGTTGCAATCGGCTATTTTCTCAGTGCACAGCATCGATGTCCCGTTGCGCCCGCGATATTTTCAGCTTATCCTTGGGTGTATTATCCTCGCCCGACTCCAGTGCAAACATCTTCATCTTCTCCTTAAAGGACAGCTTTTCTGGCACCGCATCTCCAGCGCGTTGTTGCTGCTGCTGTTGCTGCTTCTCCGCCAGACGACGTTGTCTCGGATCTCTGTGAAGGAAGAGCATTGAGAATAATTAGCTTCTGTATGACAAAAATAAGCAAAACATTTCTGGCTTACCTATAAACTTCTTGGGCGCCAATGACGCCTGGCGTTGATTGCACGCTGGTGTTCCAGAGCGCCGCATCCGGTGTTGAAGGCATCGCGGGTAACATGGAGGCGTCCAGATTGTGCTGCATATACTGCAAGCAGATAGGTATATTTATTTTATTACTATTGGAAATTACAATATACATTTTATGTATCTATGCAAATAAATTAAATAATTTTTGTATTTAAAACTTATCTCTGTTGTCAATTTAATATAATATAATATTTGAAATCATATCCAAAACTAGATATAATAAAAAGACTTGAAAAAATTACAATTAAATTAAAAAAAAAAAAAACCTCTGGCACTTTTTTCAAATATATAAATAAATATTTTTCATGCTGTAGATGTGATTCGCAACTTACGCTTGCATCCTCGCGTATGGTGTCCAAATCCTGATGCTCCAACGCATAGTTGTCAAGCAGATATTGCTGTTGTAGTTGCTGCTGCTGTTGCTGCTGTTGCAAGAGCTGCTGATGCTGACTGCTAATGCCCACAAAATTGTTATCCTCATCATGGAAGCTCACACGTTTGTTGTCCCGCTGCAGCAGCGGCGGTGGAGTGCCCAAGCTCATCCCTGAGCCCGTTGCCGAGACATAAGCTGCATTTAATTCCATTGCGCTCAGCGGCGACAGTTGCATTGTGTTATTGTTTAGGCTGCCGTTGTTGTTGTTGTTGTTGTTGTTGTTGCTTGCGGTCTTTTTAATCTCAACAGCAGCTGCCTGATTACTGGTGGCGGTCTTTAACAGGCCCACCGACGAGTTATTGCCAACACTCGTGCGCTGCTTCTGCTGTGACATAATTAGATACGAGCTGTTGCGCTCTGGTGGCGGTGGTGGCGGCACCACCACTCCACCACCATCTAGCGTCGCCTCATTGTTGTTGTCCTTGTCGAGCATGGTGAGCTGGGTGAGATCCTTGGCCAGACTCGAAATGGGATGCTCCGTCTGCAGATGCCGTTCGTCCGCAAAGCTCGCTGACTTTTGGGATTTCGATGGCGATGAGGGTGCTCCACCACCAGCACCACCACTGCCGCCCGCTCCACCCTCCGAGTAACGATTATGCTTGAGTATGCTTTTGGGCTGTTGTGTTTGTGTGTTGACTGCATTTGAGGCAGCTGTTGCTGTTGTAGTTGCTGCTGCAGCTGCTGTTGCTGCTGCTGCTGCTGTTGTTGCTGTTTGGGTTGGTGGCTCGATGGCATTGCTCTCAGTGATTTCAGCGAGTTTAATCTCCGTCTGGCGATAGTTGGTGATGGGCGTTTGTATGGCACTGCTGACCGTCGACAGCCGGAATAGCTCCTGCACATTGTCCTTGTCGTAGGACTGTTCCTGTTCATCCTCCTGCTGCTGCAACTCCTGAGCGCGTCGCTCAAAGTCTCGCTCCAGGACGAGCGTCTTCAGCTGCTCCTCCTGCTGCGGCGTGCGATTCACTGTCGCCGACGATAGCTCAACAATCTGCTGTTCACGCCAGTGTCGTATGTGTTCGCGTCGCATCTCCAGATCCTTTTCACGCTCCTCCCGCTCCCAGGGATTGCTGCCGCTGTGCAGCGGTCGTGTAGACGCTGCTTGATTGCCGGGCAAATAGCTGCCTTTGGGTGGATCCAAGGTGCTCGCCACATAGTTCATGCCAGGCGCCAGCTGCTGGGTGGCCTTGAACAGCGGATGGGTGGCGGTGGGTGGCAACGGTGGCTTATCCTCGCCGGGATGATGAGCGGGCAAATAGCCAGCTTGTTGCTGCAGTCGCTGTTGTTGTTGTTGTTGCTGCTGCTGCTGCTGTTGTTGTTGTTGTGGTTTAGGTGGCGCCGCTGGCTTGCTGGGTGATTGTAGACTGCCCATTGGCTTCGGTGGCAAAGTTATAAAATTTGGCGAAGCCTGTTGTTGTTGTTGTTGCTGTTGCAGCTCGTAGAGTGCTGCTGCCTCGTGCAGCTGACTACGACGCGCATGTTGCTGATAGTCGAGGCCACCATTCTGATAGCCCGGCACAAATTCATTTACATTCTGCATGCTTTGACTGGCGCTCATTGCTGCCTGTTGCTGCTGCGTTGCATGCTGTTGCTGTTGCTGTTGTTGCTGCTGATACATGTTGCTTATGTTGGGCATCGATGGCGCCATCATTTGCTGCATGCGCAGTGTATGTTGAAAATTTTGCTGACTTTTGGCTCGATTGTTTAACGTGAGCTGTTGGCCATTTAAATTGCTGCTGCTGTGCGCAAATTGTTGCTGTTGCAGTGCATGTTGCTGTTGTTGTTGCTGCTGCTGCTGCTGCTGTTGTTGTTGCTGCTGCTGCTGCTGCTGCAGTTGCTGTTGTGCAGATTGCTGGCTGTGGTAATAGGCAGAAACAGGGCGAGTGGGCAAATTAGCGCTCGCCTGCAAGTGTTGCTGGTAGGGCGAAGCCTGTTGCTGCTGCTGCTGTTGTTGTTGTTGCTGCTGTTGCAGTGTGGCAGCATGCGGGGAATTGCCATTGTAGGCGTTCATGGTGCCAAGTCCGGAAATGGTCGTTCTATAAGAAATCAATTTTAAACACATGATTAATAATTTTGCACAAATTATCGCTACCAGCAACTGTTGCTGCTGCTGCTGCTGTCCACATGTGTATGTGATATGTGTGTGTGTATGTTGCTGTTGTTGCTGTGTGTGCCGTGTTGCTCGCGTGTTTAAATTTAATGACAAATATGGGGTGTGTCTGTGCCAGCTAGCGAAAATAATCAGTGACTTGTGTTGCTGTTGCTGTTGCTGTTGCAGGTGCAGCAACAACACACGCAACAAAACAATAATAATAACAATTAACGAGAGAGAAATGTGTGTGTCTGAAATGAGGAACAAGGACAGCAACACGCTAATTACTCACGTACTTGGCTCAGTTCAACAAGCTGATATTCCCTTTGTATGGGTATAAAGCCGTAAAGTAATTTCTTTAAGCGTAATGTCGTCCTAGAAAAAGCCAAAGAATTTTAAGCTAACAACAGCAACAACCCATACACACACACACACAACCAAAAACAATAGCAACATCAACCAAGATTTTAAATTATTAATTCCCAAAAACCAATGGAGTTTAGAAAGGAACTCTGGTTTATGGCTGGCTGCTTTTTTCATACAATTTCCCCACTGGCCATTCTGATGACCTTTGTTTCACTGCGGTTTCTAACCATGAAAGGACTATGACCAAAGGTCATATTGCTAACCGCAACTGACAACTGATAACTGCGACTATCAGATATGCTAGCAATTATAATACTTCAAATTAAAAATATTAAAATATATTAAAGAACAAATCGAAATAAGCTTGCTGCTGATACTTGAAAAATTATAATTTGAAGTCAAATGGGAAAAGATTTATCAGCTATTTATAATAATTAAAAGCGATTTAACTTTTTAATGATTGTTCTCTTAACGAATATTCCATAGAACTGCTGACAATGATTTTATGTATAAGTGACTATCCCAGAGTTTATTTCTAAATTTTAAATATACTTTTTTTTGTCAAAATTGAAGTTTTTCTTAGACAACCTTAGACGCAGAATTCGTAAACAGATTTTTGCATAGTTCTTTAAAGTCGCTCGAATGCAAAAAGGACTAAATTTAAACATTGAACTTTACCGCAAGCCTGACCACATTCAGCATGTCTTGTTTTTGATTTATTACTATGACTATGTTAACAAATTAAATAAGTTTTTAATTTAATTAAGTTTAAATATTAATTTTTTTGCTATGAACCCCTAAATATAATAATAAAATTTTGTATTCGCCTGCAGTTAAATTGAATGTTATAATAACTATAAAAAAATAAATAAATAAATAAAACTTACCTCTCATTCAAAATTGGCTGACTTTGATTCTGTGCACGATACACGCTTAAATTCTGGTAGAAGCCCTGCTCGTTGCCATTTCCATTTCCGTTTCCATTTAGATTTGCATTTGGATTTGGATTTGGATTGTTGTGACTGCCATTTGGTTGACCTCCGATGATGCCACCTCCTCCTGCATTGTTATGCAAACTGTGCGTGCTGCGTGACTTGGAATTGGCCAGTGCTGTGTGTGTGTGTGTTTGAGAAGAGGGAAGAGAAATCAATTACAAAACTGGACACTGTTATGGAGTTGAGCTTATAATTGCTAGTGTGATTCAGAGAGAGAGATAGAGATATAGAGAGAGAGAGAGAGATATGGGGGGTTAGTGAGTGGAATAGCAGACACTTACATATATTGCCAGATCCCGTGTGATGATGCAGGGCCGGCACCGATTTGCTATTGGGCAGGTGTGCAGCTAAGGGATTCATGATGTTACTACTGATGCTGTTGATGTTATTGCTGTTGTTGCTGTGGCTATTGTTGATGTTGCTATTGCTCAGATTTAGGTGCTGGTTGAGACTGTGACTCGTGTGGCTATTGGCAATGAGCGGTCCACCGAGAACGCCCAGCGACTTGGACGATTCGGCGCCGCCCATGCGACTCAAATCTCGCTCGGACATGCGGCGATTACCTGTTTATTATTTGATTACCCATTATTATCCAAACAAAAGTGCAGCAGGATAAGAGGAGGGGGTTGTTGTTGTTGTGTCGGTGCATGGGTTTTGGGGGGTGGAGGGGGAGGGAAAGAGTATAGAATAAATAGATTGTATTGGTTTTAGTAATCGTCATTTCGCAAATCCCAAGTAATTATTTGTGTTGTCTTTGTGGGTGTGTGTATTGAATTTAATCAATTTTTAATTAATTCATTAATTATGCATTCCAAATGTAATTAAAGTAGGCAAACACATTCATATACAACTACTACAATAGCAATTCTACAAAAGTCTATGTTAATGCAAATATAAAAACAAACATAAATGCGACAAAATGTGTCAGAATATTTAAATGCGCATCAAATATGAGAACAAATGCAATTTGTGTAGACAGTGGATAAAGCAGCAACAGTTTCGAATAAATTGTCAATTCAGCAACAATAATAAATGAATAACAACAACAACAACATGCGTACAACAAAGGAAACCAATTTAATATTCCGTTCTCTGAAATAAAATTGCTAAAAACCGAAAAAGCAATTAAATTAGCTCGACAACCAGCAAAGCTAATGCGATGCTGAATGCACACAATTCTAATTAATTTTCTGCATACAATTGTAGACTATAATTTATGTGCGACCACTATTTAATCAAATTTAAAATCAGCACTGAGTAAAAACCTGTTAACTGCTTTCGGTGTTCACTTAAAAATATAAAAAAAATACTAATAAAAAGCTAGAATTGCTAAATGTTGCAATCAAGAAAAGACTATTAAGGAATTACAAATTGTGAAACTTATTTAAAAACAAAAAAAAGCGACTTTTTTAAAACAGCACTAAATAGACACAAAAGTAAAAGTGGGCCTAGAAAACAAACTAAAAAAGGGTTGCAAGAGTTGGCATGTAAAAAAAATACAACAACAAGAAGTAGCAGAACCTCGGTGCAATGTAATTGGGTTGTCATCTGTGCGTTGGACACATCAGCATCGACGACGACGATGTAGTTGTTGCTGTTGCAGCTGCAGCTGCAGTTGTATCCGTTGTTGCTGGCCCAACAGCAGCAGCACAGCAGCAGCAGCAACATAATTATCATGGACATTAGCGGAGCAGCAGACACAATCGGAGGAGGAGCAGGAACAGGTACACGAACATGAATCATCCTCATCCTCATTGTCATCGCTGCAGCTGCAGTTGCAATCGTAGTTGCTGTTGTTGCTGTTGCTGCTGCTGCTGCTGCTGGTGGCCAAAGACAGCAGCAATTTGGCTGTTGAGGGTGGTGAGGCTGGTCGACGTTGATGATGCTGATGATGATGATGGTGGGTGTGGATTTGGTGATGGTATTGCTGTTGCTGCTGCTGCTGCTGCACCTGCTGTTGTTGGCGTTGCCTTTGTCTCTGCTGTTTGTTGCGTTTTAGCTGTCGCACGCTATGCACTTGACGATTATTGCACATGACGCTGCGACGACATTGCTGATGACGTGCCAGGGTTGGGGCAATTGGCTCCTGAACAGCAGCTGCTGTTGCTGCCTGGCAGCTGTCATAGCACTTGAAGGAGGATGCAATATTGTTGTTGTTGCTGCTAGTTGCTGTTGCTGCTGCTGATGTTGCTGTTGCTGTTGCTGCTACAGCTGCTGTTGCAGGCTGTGTGTTGTTTCCGCGACAATGCGCACAACAAGGACACTCGCAGCTGAGTTGAGTTTGCTGCTGCTGCTGCTGGCTAGATTGTGGCAACTGGACATTGTAATCCTTGCCAGCGCTGCCAAATAAACTCCACTCCTTCAACTGCTTTAAAATGTCGCCCTGTTCATTTTGGGTGAGTTGAGTTTTTTCAGCTGCCAGTGCTGAGGTCGATTTCGATATCATTTTGCTCGGCACCAAATTTGGTTGAGCATCAAAATACGCGGCAATTTCACGCACCTTGCCCTGACCGAGATCCAGCTGGAAGCTGGGACTGAGATTCGTATGGCTGGAGGCGCGACGCTGAATAATATTATTGCTGATGTTGAGGCTGCTGTTGGGAATATCATTGGTGCTTGGCTTAAGAAGAGTTGTTGTGTTTGTGGTGCTGGCACAATATTGATTGCTTTTATTATTATGTACATGGGGTGCACAGGAACTGTCATTAGGAACTTGTATGCTGACTAGTGGAAGTTGTGGTTGAGCAGCACCAAACAATCCTGACCTTTTATGCGAACGCTCCGCGTTGAGTTGGCGTCGACATGGCGATTGCTGTTGCTGCTGTTGTTGGGTTTGTCGCAGCAGCGGCATGCGCTCAATGGACTCACTGGAGGAACGCTGGCTATTAGAGCCGGAGCCACCGGAACCGTAATCCACTGCCGAGCAATTAGTGGCTCGCTTCGTATTCAATTCACGGCGTATCTTTTGTATTAGCGGCATCCGTTCAGCAGCCGACTGTTGTTGCTGTTGTTGGTCCCACATCGCCAGCGATTCTGTCGATGAATTGCTATTGGCAAAATGGCTAATGGCATCATGGGTGTGATATTTGCGATCGATGCTTGGGGCAACACACGGCGTCGGTGGCTCCAGATCAAAGCTAACGGTCTTGCGATAACCAGCAGCCGGATTGCGTTTAATTGTCGAAGGAGTTGTCGTTGTGGTTGCTGTTGCCGTTGCAGTTGCCGTTGCATAACTGCTGCTGCTGCTGGCGAGGCAGGGACGTTGTTGCTGCTGCTGCTGCTGTTGTTGTTGTTGCTCCTCTTCATCGTCTATAAAGGGTATATCGCCCGAATCGGCCATGGAGGCAATTGAGTCCTCGTTGAGCGGCTGATGTGCATCGCTGTAGCTGACAAAATTGGTAAACGAATCCTGCGATTGCCGCAACTCGGACGTCTCCGGCACTGGCGCCGCCACCGGCTCATCCAGATACTCCTCAATGTAGATGGAGGGTGGCGGTGTGCGACGCAACGGACGCAATGGACTAAAATGTGGTGCGGCCACCGGTGGCTGATAGTAGTTCGATGTGGGCTCATTGCTCAGATACAAACTGCTGGCGGAGCGTGCAATTGGTCGGGTATCCCTATACCTGGGATCAATGTGCAACTGATGCCCCAAGGCGCACAGTTCCTCCTGCAAACAGGATGCACTCAATCGCCGGACTGGCGGCGATGCGGCACGCATGCACGCAAAGGACTCGCGACGACTGCGATTCAAACTATCATCCGAGATGGAGTTGTTGTAATAACGCGCCTGTTGCTGGTACGAGGAATGGCGACGTTGTTGCGAATGCTCTTGTTGTTGTTGTGGTGGTTGCAGTTGCAAATAATTGTTGCTGCTTGCCGAGTCTTTATTATTTTGATTGATCGATAATCGATTGATTGATTGATTGTATGATTGATTGATTACCCAAAAGAACAAATTATGCATTTGCGGCAGCGTTTGTGAATTTTTTTGTTTTGGACAGGGAGGTAGTTTTTTTAGTCATACTTTGGTTTTAGCTTACACAAGTAAAAAGTTGATGTGGTCTGTGTTTTTTTTGTGGGTGTGTGAATTGTTATGCGTTTATTATGTATGATTTGTATTTGTTGTTAGCAGCTACCCGGCACCAAGTAGTAAGTGTGTGTTAAATGTGTGTGTGTGTGTGTGTGTGTGTGTCTGTGAGTGTGTGCATGTTGTGTGTAGTATTAGCTGGGCGTAACTGTAGTTGCAACTACTACTCACCACGCTGTATAACGGGACTGGGCTGTTGCAGCAACGTTGCCAGACCATGATAAATGGCACCCTGCTTCGCCACCTCCAAACTGACAACGGGACCCGTGCGCACCAAGTAATCAGCGGCACTGTGGAATACAATAAAATAAACTAATTAAATTGAATGTACATAAGATACTTTTTATAAGAAATAATAATAAGATAATATAAGAATAAAATAAACTAATTAAATTGAGTGTACATAAGATGCGCTATACCCTTTGGAATAGGTAAATTTTGAGGAATCAGTAAAAAAAAAAAATATATATATATATATATATAAATATGTTAGTTATTTATGTCTCTTATCAGACCAAAACATAAAATCGTGTTTGTTTTGAGATAACTAATTAAATATTTTTAGCTACTATATTCTAGTCATTTTTGTACAGAAAAAATAGATGAAATTTGGCTTTATGGTTTACTTAGCTGTAATATTCTCTGAGGTTTGCCTTCAATTTTATTCTTGTACTGCGTATATAAGAACTATAACTCATATACAAGGGAGAGGCACAATAGACTCAATGGGTTGCAGCAATAATAAATAATAATAATTCAAAATTTAAATATATAGTCTTTAGTAGATTGTTTGAAATCGACGAGTTCATAGAGAGACGGACAGACAGTCAAACATATCTACACACTCAACTCGTCTGCCATTGTTATCAATTTCGAATGGTTGTAGCGGGTACAACAATAATAATAATAATAATAATAATAATATAACAATAATAATAATAATAAAATTAATAATAAAATTGATAATAATAATAATAATAAAAATAATAGTCCAATATATCATTTATCTTACCGCTCCTGTGTAATGCCAATCAGGCTCTGTCCGTCGACGCGCAGCAGCTGATCGCCCGCTTGCAGACGCCCGTCCGCATCGGCAGCGCCGCCGGGCACAACGCTCTTTATATAAATGCCCAGTCGCTCCTGGCCAGCCCCTTTGGCGGCCACGATGGACAGACCCATGCCGTTGCTGTTCTTGTGCAGCTTTATCAGCTGCATCTCCGGCTGAGGCAACTTGTTGGACATGGAGCTGGAGCTGCGTGCCTGTCAGATGCATAGAAGTGAATGTTAGGTTTATTAAAATGAAGTCAACAATATGAAAAACCAGATAAGCTTTATAAAGACTCAATTGCAGCACTCACATTGAATTGATGCATGTAAACTGTCCAGAGTCCAATCGATGTGGGCTGGGCGGCGAGACGGCACATGCCCTGCTGCTGCAGGGGATTCAGAAAGTCGACCAATCCGGTGGGTATGCCGCGCACCACATCACAGCTGAAGCCATCGTCGGGCAGCAGCAGCGCCAAATGCAGTTCAGGTGATTCCTCCAGACGCACCTCGCGTCCATCGGCCCGGGTTAGCTCATCGGCCACAGATTCGGCCATGCGTATGGCTGTATCCACGAGATTGCGCGGAATCTTCTCCTGCTGCAGCAGTGCGCCCATTTGCAGCGAATTGAGCCGAAAGCAGGAGCAGGCCAATTGTTGAATCTCCTCCACCGAAGATTTGGGCGCCTGCAGAAACTGCGCACACTGATTGATCTTGGCCAGATGACAATCGGCGGCCAGCTCCAAACCCTGTCGTTCAGCCCACAGTTCCAACAGTTGCAAACGTTCCGTCATCACCTTGCCCCACTCCCCGGTGCACATGTGCGAGTTGGCCACAATCTGGAAAAGTGAAAGGCAACCGATCATTATTAGGAAAATAGCAGAAATTAAATTTAAATGAAATAAGAATTAGCTCTGCTCTGGTTATATAAATTGGATGTAAATTCAACCTGTCAATCGCCGCTCACCGTATTGAAACATATGACATTGATGTAGTGGAACAGCTGCGAGAATAGCTGAATGGTCAAGGCGGCATTCACACGACAGCGCCGCAGCAGAGCCATGGCCGAGCCGAGAACTGTGAGCACCAGACCCGCCGCCGAATCATGATCAATGGTCTCCGATAGGAATTGATTCAGCGTCTGCGACAATTCGAGACGAAAGCAATTGACCAGATTCCGAAATGCTGTCTGCACCGCCTCGGCGAGCACCTCCTGCGCCTGGACACTGAATGCGCTGATGTGACGATCCGATTTGAGGAAATGCAAAAACTCCGAACTGTTGGCCATCCAAAATGCGAGAATGCGGGGATCTGTGTACTGCTCCTGGACGACGCCATAGACCAGATTCGCCACATGATGCAGGAATATGGTCAGCTTGTGGGCGCGTTCCGTCGGCTGCAGCTCTGGACGGTAATGGGTGGACGCCCGATATCTGCAATGAAATTATCAATTCAACTTTAATCAGCTGTTCATTTCAATTCATTTATTGATTTGTATTTTTATTATGTATGCTCTATATTTTCATTGGCCTTGCAACAGTCAAAAGGCTTCCAGACTACGACTGCTTTGTAATTTGCCAATGTCGAGGCATTAATATTAATAGCTCACAAATTGGGTCAGCAGCCAAGATAAATCATTGTAATTGGTAATGAATAGTTGATATTGGCCAGAACACAACTGGGAATTTGAACAGATGAAGCTGTAAAAGCTCAGCTCTTCAACGCTGCGTGCTGCTCAAGTCAATCCAACAAACATTTATCAGCTGTTAAGAGCTGAGTTGAGTCTACTTAACCTTGGGTCAAGCGGGAGCACTGATTTTTAGCGCAGCTGAATAAATATATTCGACTGCAATTTGAAGCATTAAGCATCGATTTTTAGGGCAGCAAAATGAATTCTTTTGTCTGCAAATTAAAGCAAGTAAGCTTAAAAATAGCAGATGGGTTTTTAATCTACAATAATAACTCTAAATGAAACTACTGCATTTTATTTATATAAAATATTTTGTAAATCTATTTGTGATATTCTTTAAATACTTCATCGCCATTTGAAGTTGTCAAATGTTTTCAGTTGAAGAATCTCGGATAAATTTATAGCAAATAAAGTATTGAAATAAGATATCCATTTTAGTAAGCAGCCAGTCTTTAAACGCTATACACTTCAAGCTCAAACTTATTCAAGTTAAATTCCAGCTAAACAAAAGACAATAAATCATTTCATAGAAAATTAAATTTGAACAGGTGGCCAGTCAATAAGTAAAAAGTAGAAAATTCAAGCTCATCGTAATCCTAGTGAAATTTCAGCTAAACAAACTAAAATTTCTTTGTGATGAAAATGATACAATACATTTTATTGCATCTGTCATACTGTTAATCTTAAAGTTATGCTGAGTTTAGACTTGCATAGAAATAATAATAAATAAATGTAGCACACTTAAAAGCCAAAGAGTCAGGCAGTCGTACAACATCGAAAGCAGCCAAACAGTTAAGTTTTGGTCAAGTCAGTCACGTTTTGGTTACTCACCTGGCACATAGATAGAGGGAATAGACTGGCGCCAGTTTAAAGTGTGGCACATTCACATCCAATTCGCTGATGATGTGACGCAGAAAGTGCTCCTGATGCGTCTCGGGAAACTCCAGAACGGCGGGCAGTATTGGCTCCTGGCCCTGGCCATCACCAGACCCACCGGCACCGGACAAAAGGCCACTCGAGCCCGGCAACTTTGGCGATCTGAAGCGTCAAGTCCGTGTGTGGGTTGTGGGTTTAAGGTTAAGTTAATTAAATTATGTTGATTAGTTGATGCGGTATTTTTAATGGCCAACAAGAGCAAAGCAAAATGTTGCAAAACTTAACGCAAAATACATTTCAAGCGCACACAAACGAAATGAGCATATAAATAAAATGATACATATAGAAAATGTGTGTGTGTGTGTGTGTGTGTGTGTGTAGGAGTGTGTATGTGCAGGTGTAGGTGTGTGAGTGTGTGGTAGAATTCTTGTGTATTTTCTTGGTAGTATTTTGCTGCATTAAGAGATTTAGTTGTTGAAACCCTCAAGAGTCCATTGTCAACAGAGTGAGTAAGTGCTTTCTTACCTGTCCTGACTGTTGGAGCCATTGGATTTTATGCTCGATATGGATTTGATTTCGTTCTCCAGATTACCTTCAAGACTCTGACCGTCATAGTTGCCCGTTGCCTGCTGTTGTTGCAACTGTTGCTGTTGTTGTTGTTGTTGCTGCTGTTGCTGCTGCTGTTGTTGCTCCTGGCTGCCACCGCAATGTTTGCTGTCCACCGTATCTCGCATCGAGTTAAGCGCTTGCGTCTCTGTGGTGTTGTTGTGGAAACCGCCCGAGGATTGATTCTGCTGCTGATGCTGCTCATATTCGCTCTTCTGCGTCTGCATGGGAACAGAACAATAGATAGTTGCTTGTCTCCAGTGCTGTCTCTACCTCACTATATACTCTATATACTATATGATTGAAATGGAACTCACCGAACTAAGTGCGCCATCCTCATCGTTCCAGGAACCAGGCGATGTTGGCGACCGACTAAAGGTCCGTTCGTTGTTGTTATTGTTGTTTATTCGTTGGTTATTTTATTGTGTGTGTAAAGTGTTGTTTTTTGTTTTTTTTTTTTTTTTTTTGTTGTTGATGTTGTTGTGGTAATGTGTCGTGTGGTGAAATTTGTTTTGCATATTTGTTGTTTGGCGAGTGCATGAACGAATTAATGTTGTACACAAACAATAAAAAACAAACAGCACGTTACGAACGAACGAACAAATAAAGCCACAAACAAAGGCGTGAACATAAAAATATAAAAAAAAATATGTATATATATAAAGTGAAATAAAAAAAAAACATTATATATGTTAGCATAAATATGAATTTGCGCACAAAACAAAAGAATTAAATCCAGCATTTAGCTGAAAATTTCAAATGCTTTGCAAAATCTTGCTCTTTATTGGGGAATAACAACACTTGGCTGTATTTATTTAAAATATTGCTGAGTGTTTTTTGTTTGGCATATGCTGGGCATTTATTGTATTCTAATTGTGAGCCCAATATGGACATCTTCAATTCTTTGGATATAAAAGATATATATATATAGAAATGATGTAGGTTTGCTCACAAGTTAAGAAACGTTTTTCTATTTTTCCAAATTTTTTTTAAGATAAGTGAAATTATATTACAAATAGTAACTGTTAGATTAATTGAGGTAAAAAATAATACTTTAAGCTATTATCTTTAACAACTATATATTAATCTGTACTTTTTGTTTGGCTTTTTCTTTTTTTAAAGAATACTTTTTCTAAAAGAATAGACAAGCAATCAAACTTAAATTGTATTTACACGAATTTTGATCCAATATTCGCAATTGAGATATCAAACTTATGGCCGCCAACGCCCAATGATAAACACCACAGTAATATTTTAGCTCGGGCTTTAAATTGGTTTAGCATTAAATAAACGTATTAAAAGCCAACACAATACGACACAAATACAAAGGAATATAAAAAAAACAAAAACAAAAGAAATTCACAGACAAAGCGCAGCATTTATAGCACAATAAAATATATGCGCAGCAATGCGAAAATAATTAAAATAGCACTCAACACTCACCTTTCGTAGAGGCAGGCCGAGTCCAGCTGGGATTGCGACAGGGCCAAATTATAGCGTCCATCCGTGGGTGAGTCCAGGAAGCGATACGAGGCCACTCGTCCGAACATGACAACAGAGCCGTTCTGCAGAAAAGAGACGAAATATTCAATTACATTAATAATAAATGAATATGATTCCATTAAAGGATTTAATTAATGCGTACATTAAGGCATTTCAATTACATTATACAGTTGAACAATTTATATTTTAAGTGTGCTCAATTTACATATTTCACAAGGGGACGACGACGACGAGTCGATCGCAGCATGCGAGCTCAATGAACGATTCTGGGGCACTGACAAGATTGGAAAATGTCGATGGGAAAAAATGTGGGGCGTTTCGAAATTGGTCAGAATGTCATCGTCGATAGAGACGCCCCCTTTCCAAATTATACAGAAAGAGAGTTCTACGCAATGCGGCATATACAACACGGCATTCAAAATTGGTGAATATTTTATGAAATTTGTTCAAATCTATCAAAATGTTAAAGAGTTGGATTTATTAAAAAATAACACAATTCACAAATATTGTTATAAAATGCAGAAAGGACAAGAAAAGTTTATATATTATTATACTACCTTTTTTTCTATTGTATAGTTATATAGTATAGAGCATCCAGCAGTCGATCAACAGCATTTACACACTTTGATTTTTCATTCATGGAAATTGTGTTCAGCATTTCCAAACTGATTTTGTTTGACTTATTTTCAAATTCTACACACACGCAAAAGAGTTGTTTTTCGATCAGCGAAATTTTCGTTATTGTGTTTTTTTGTGAATATTTTTTGTTTGGGTTCATTGAACCGCAACCAGACCCAATTTGCCAACTGAATGCAAGAACAGAAATTTATAATAAAAGATAGCTAGAACAGAACAAAAACAAACCAAAAACTACAAACGTCTAAATAAATGTTGTTCACTAAATTACACAAAATGTATCTCTGCGATGCTTCGCCGCCGCCGCCGCCGCCTCCTTTCCCCTCCCTCCCCCTTCTGGCCGAAAGTCTCTGGAGACAGTTTGATGTTATTGCCCAGCATTTTGAGGCTTATCTCGAGTGGAGAGCAGAAGGGGATTTGTTGGGGGTCGGTGGCTAAAGTTTACTTTTGTTTATTTGGTTTCGAATTCATCAAGCGGAAAGTCAGAAAAGTTTTTACAGTGCTTCAGTACTCAGTTTGTTGTTGTTGTTGTCGTTGGTTGTCGTTGCTTGTGCATTTTGCCAAATGCGTGAGAACGCAGAGTCAACTTTATTCACTGTCGTTGTTGTTGTTGTTGTTGTTGTTACTGGTGTTGCTGTTGTTCGGTTTGTTTATGTTGTGCGCTGTGTGCGTTGAAAAGTTGTCAAAACAAAACATAAATCAACTGCGCCCCGAAGTTTGCGGAGTGCCGCAATGAGCACATAAGACTCAAGCTCTGCAGCTTCTTGGGGGGCAGGGGGCAGGGGGCAGGGAGCAGAGGGAGTAGATAGACCGCTAAACAACTCAAAATTGCTGATGATAATGAACTTGACTGAGTACAGAATGTGTAGGCAGTCAAAATAATTTGGTACATTTCATTATCTACATGGCTCAGTGAAAGATCATCAACTGAAAAGCCAAAAGTCATGTCATTGTAATTTGTCATTTCAAAAGATAAATTACAGTTTAAATGAGAGCTGCCACAAAATGAGAATAATAATATTGCAATGAATTAGATGCCTTGACATCAAATGTGTTTTGTTAACCACATCTGTCTTTCTTATTCGATCTTAATGAAATTTGTACAGTTGATCATCAAAATGTATATATATAAGTGTATGTATATAAGTGGAAGGCAATATTTTTTCCTTTGAAGAAACTCTAGAAATTGGAATATTAATTTACAAAGTTTTAAATGGCTTCAATACTTTTGTTTTTTTACATTTTCTTTTGTATCTTTTGGTTTGAGTTTTAAAGTTTGTTAAATATGGAAAATATTGAAAATACTTAAAATTTATTTTTATATCTTCCATTTTCTAACGAATCTTACTAAAGTTAATAAAATTAAATTTTATTCTTGGATAAAGTGGTTTTCAAATTACGATTTCCAGATTAGATTCAAGTCTGTATGCTCAGTCATTTCACATCCGCTGTACATAATCGTGTCAATAACATTATTTTGAAGCACATATTCCATTTCAGTACACACTGGGTCAAAAATATAGTTACCTATTTGTAACTTGACACACTTGGCAGACATCAAATGTATAATATTTAAATAAACTTTTAGATCAATTGTACTACAATTTCAACATTGCAATAATATAGATTATAATCATTAATTACAAAATACTTAATTGAAATAAATTAGTTAATCAAAACAAAAGAGGCAATTTGGGCCCAGTGTGCAGGGCACACTTAACGCATTTTCCGTTTGCTTCACTTAAGAGGACATCTCCTAAATGAGTGTCGCCTCAACATGTCACCAGCTGCCACTTAGCAGCGGAAGGCTTTTGCAATAACAAATTGACGCACTTTTGGCTTACACTTTGCTGATATTTGGCCAGCAATCTCTTCGGCGTTTCCTTTAGTAGCGTTATCTTGTTGCCATTACACTTGTATGTAGTATGTAATATGGGGCAATCAAATGCGAGAGAAGCCTGCTGCAAATGTGAAATGGAATTGCGTGACAAATACCAACAGACAAACAGGAGCACACACACACGCACACACACACGCACACACACACGCACACACACAGGATGCAGGCAACCAAAACAAATATAAACTTTGACTGGGTCAAGGTTGACAACGCTGAGCGGAAAACTTTCGACACAAATAAATTGCGTGCAATTTCTGGGCCAACGTGAATTCGCACAGCTAATGAATACAAATGACAATTTGAAAGACTTGTAATTAGTGGCGACCCTCATGGTCATAACAAATAAATAAAATTAGAACGTTTTGCTAAGAAATCTAGTTTCATTTAGGATTTCTCTTCTTCTTTTTTCTCTGATAATAGAGTGGTTTCCAAAAGGAAAATTACTATTACAAGTGTAAGTAGATAAAGATAAAGATAGATAAAGAAACTCTTTACTTCTATATCAATTCAACTCGTCAGATTCTGACACATGACATGTGCTGTCTGCAATAAAGGGACTAAGGGACTATATCGAGTCGGGAGTTAGGCCGATTAAATATCTATATATACATATAGAATTCAAATAACGTCAGATCAAAAGATATAAAAAGTTCGACTCACATGTAGAATGGTCGGCTGGCTAATGTGATGTCCGTTGACAAAGGTCAGGGCATCTGTGTGCAGCGGCGTCACCGTGCAGACACCTTCGTGCAACGCGATGAGACAGTGCCTCGGCTGTATGCTCGGTCCAAACAGTTGCAGGCAATTCGTGTTTGCCGAGCCAACCTCCACCGGATCGCTGCCGAGCTTGATGCGACGTCCGCCATCGCCGCTGTGCGTCACCTCGACCAGGACGGGTCCCTCGCGATCGCCGGACATATGATTCGCACCATTTGCGGCGCCCAACGGTTTTTTCTTGCGTCGGCGCGGCTGCGAATCAGCCGGACGGCGTCGCACATGAAACATGATGGAACCTGCAAAATAAATTGAGAGAAAACAGTGTTAAAATTGCCAATAACATATGTATAGCTTTATTTCTATTTACTCTTGCCAGTACAACTCGTCAGCCTGTCAACTATAGGCTGCGGCCTTTTTGCTACGAATCTCGCCAAAAAATGAGAAATGAGAAAATGAGCACAACCCGTATATTGCCCCAGCAGCAGCAGCCTCTGACACGCCACAAAGCACAAATGTTGCCCCCATAAAATGCAAATATGCTTGATGTACAATAGCAACAGAGTAGACACACTGATGGCAACGTACATTGGGTAAGGTGCTTATTAGTAATTGAGAATATCGACATATCTATTTATATTTAAAATTTCCAGAAAGGACAAATTTTGATGTGTTTATGAATTTCAAAAATCACATCAGCAAAAAGTCTAAACCTTAACCAATAGCATCCAGCAAAATAACCAATAAAAAATACTAATAGGCAAGGAAATTAATCAAACCCATACAAGATTAATTTATTTGATTATGATTATATATATATACGAAATACTTTCACATAATATTTTCAAACGAAGAGTAAATTTCAACGCTTGGCTTATGATGTCAATAAAATTGTTAAATTATATTTTTAATAACAACTTTAATTTTTTCATATTTTAAGTTTCGCTTTTGTATTTCAGATTTAAAGCAAGAGGCAATAAAACTGTCAAGTCTCATATTTTTTATGGTATTCATACATTATACATAACAGCTTTAAGTTTTAAGCTCGCTAAATGGTTAACAACCAGTTAACTTTATGTTTGCTCACGAAATAGCACTGTGAAAATACTATACGATTATTGTTCGAGTTCATTCAACCGTGTTACGCGAACCAGGCACACTAATGCCAGCCAGCACTGTTCAATTGCAGCGTTGCACAGCTCATCTCGCATAAAATCAAACTAATTTTGTGGCAATCACTTCGTATCGCAATCTATTGCCCAAATAGAAATTCGATAGAACGAAAAAAATAACAAAATCAAATTCAGGCTTCATCAATATTTGGGGCAAAATCCCAAAAAAAAAAAAAAAAAACAGAACTATAAGTCTGTCACTCTGTATAAACGTAGAACGAAGCAAGGCTCTGACAGGGTAACAGACATCCCAACTTTTGTCAGTTGTTTCGAGCTGTGTATGATATGAAATTCCAATATTTATGTAGCAGTGTTGGCAAACTCGGCAGCTGCATAGTTTGCTTTGATTTGCTATGCTTTGCTTTGTTGTCTCGCTTGTTGTGGCTTTGTACAGAATGTTAAACGAACCATGCAAAATATGATGCCAGAGCGTACTGGTTGCCCCCCTCCACACATGCAGTATAGCTATATAGTTTTGGGCGAGCCAGAATGCAAAATGCATCGTAAAACGAGCGAGAGTAGAAGCGAACTTGAGATGCAGATGGTAGACTGGCAGCATGAATAGCAAACGGGAAAGGGAGTGTTTTGCAAAGGCGTTGGATAATCTTCTGGCTGCGTTCGACATGCCCCACGTCGAACTACAAAAAAACAAAAAAATTAAAAATTGAAGTGAACTCAACTCAACTGAAAGTCGGAACGTGAGCACGGGGCGTATGTGCAATGTGGAAATTGGATATTTCGCTAGGGAAAAAATCGAAGTGCTTTCAAAACAAAAAAAAAAAAGAAGAGAAATGAACAAAAAAAAAAGTAAAAAAAAATAGCGAACACACTAAACAACAACAGCAAGAATATTAAAAACAATAATGTTTATTTAATACCTTTTTTGTACAACCAAAATAACCACATTTGTCATATATATTCATATATAAATATATACATTTGTTTAGTTGTTTGTGTCAATATTTTTCTGCAGATTAAACATGTCATATTAGTTTGTTATCTGGTTTAACACTTTAAAGCACTTGCGCAAATTTTGTTAGGTGTAGAAAAAGTTTGCACAAACAGAAAATGAAAATATTTAAAAGGCCGAAAGTAAAACATAAATCATCCCTGTTTAAATTTATAATGATTTTAAATAAATTTATAATTAAGCTAATAATATAAATAATTCTATTTTATTTTGCAGAAGAGGTGAAATATGAAATAGTCCTTTTTCACATCTTGCTTGGTAATGCTGACAACTTTTTTTGTATAACATAAACAAAAAAAATGTTCAGCATTACAGAACAGGATATAAAGAAGGACTTTTAATAATAGCTTATCGATCTTAATTGTATTTTATCGTGTTCAGAAGGGTTTGCAGTTTACATTCGAGATCATTTGAGCTTACTATCAAAATTCAACGACTGAAGAATCAATCCTATTTTCTTTGGGTATACATCAAATCTTAGTTGCTAGTTATAGTTATGAAATGTGTCGCAAGCTCTTTGAAAATTGAAAAGACAGAATAAACCAGTGTTAACTGATATCTGGCTTTAAGTCTTAAATGTCATTGAATTATATTTCAATTAAAAGTTGTTGATTGTTTCTTCATTCAATTAAAAATTGTTGATAGTTTCTTGGGCTAAACACATTTTGCTCCAGTCAATTTTAAAGTTGGAGCATTCTTAGCTGCAGAATCTTTGATAAAGCTATATAGCTCAATTTCATTAATTTAAGTTACACGAAACTATCTCTGATTGCTTTCGAATATCGAATATCGAAATATCCGTGACTGTTATTTATGGCCAAACGATGCACAGTCTCACTTGCAAATTGTAAATCAATCAACAAATCGAGAGACCGAAAGGCAGACAGACAAACAGACTGGCCACAGCAGTTGGCGTTAAATGGCAAAGGCTCATCTGACTCATTTTGCATGCATGAGCAGGTGTCGGGCACCTTACACTCTCTCATACACACACAAACACACACACACGCAAACAGGATGTGGTCCCATAAGGAGAGCAAATGCATAGCTGATGTTGATGTGTTGTCACTAACAGTTGCCCTCCTGTTCGTCCCTCTGCTCTATGTGGCGCTTGTGTATTTAACTCATATATAAAATCATTTGCAATTTATTGATTAATATTTAACTCACAGGAGATTTATATTATTGCGTTCTGTGTATTTTAATATTTAATAAAATAATTAATTAAATAAATTGAAATAAGTTGAATAAATATTTAAATTGAAATTAAAATGCAATTAAACATAATGATGTTTTAAATATCACATTTTAATAATTTCAATTTATGAGATCTCAAATTAAGCACTTCACCTTTCAAAAATAAATCCCAATTCTTAATTGAGTAACTGTATTTGTTGACATTTGAAAAATAAGGTCAGCTGCGGCACAAAGAGAAATGATTTTGGGAGATGTTAGGAAAGTGAAGGAAGCTGAAGAAAAGCAAATTTAAAAAAGAAAATCATTTTCATTGTTTGGACCGGGCCAAAAGCATGCCAAAGGTAGCAGCCATGACAACACATTTCACACCCATACACGGGACTCAATGTTGACAGTGGAGATTTTACACAGGCACAGAACACAATAGAAAGCAAAAATGTCTGCGAGCCATGAAATTGATTTGGTCAACAACGTGTTGGTTTCATGTGTGTAAATTGGAGCTATGTGTGTGTGTCTGTGTGTGTGTGCTGCATTGTGTGGGTTACGTGCATAAGTGTGCATAAATTGGCAACAGAACGAAATCAGCAAAAATGTTGTGCAATGCCAAAGCTGAAAACAATGCAAAAAATCTAGCAAAGGAGACGTTGCGAGCAAATTGTATAACGAGCTGATTGAGTTAACTGACATACCCGTTTCCACTACCACCCCCTCCCACCTCCCTATAGCTGGATAGGTATGCCACAGGCATGCGGCATGTGGCATGCGGCATGTGGCCACACAATCCTTTCAACTCGCGTGTGATATGGAAGTGACTACATTAATTTATTTTAGCCCAGATTATTTTTCCATTTTTTCCTTTCGTTTTTTTGTATTTTTTCCTATTGACAAAATTATTTGAATGGATTGTAAAGTTAACTAAAATAATCTTAGCCCAGTTTTTAAATACATAGTCCGTCGTTTGCTAATATTAGTTTGTTCAAATATGAAAATAGGTTTTGTATAACAAATTGAGTGTTTTATTGCTATCGGAATTCGATTTGTATCGATATTATATTTGATGTTGATGAAGAATATATAAACATTATACTTTATGCTTCTTTACCTATCTTTAAGGAGTTCGCAGTATCAAAATAACCAGCTGAGATAATGGCTTCCAACTCGTATTTTTTATACACTCTTTTTATTTTTATCTTTACTCTGAAAAGCTTATTTGAATTTTTGATCGAGTGTTTTTATACTTCTTAATTAAAAAGTTGCATTTGAATACAACAATTATAAAGTTCTTATTTAATGCATATGCAAACAGTGATTAAAATCAACTTTAAGAATTACCATTACTTTACTACAGTAATTTGAATACGTAGATACTGCCTTCAGTTACAGCTGAAAAGTGTCTAGCAAAGAAATGTAATCAAAAGTAATTTAAATAAAGTTGCTTTTTGATCACTCAACTTGGTCAGTTTGCTATTTGTTTAACCTAATTGAGGGAGATTAATATTCAGAATCGGAGACCCTTAGTCAAATTAGATAAATTAGCCGTGAAAGCAAGGCAAAGTTTTTGATTTTGGGCAAAAAGCAAGCAAGTTGAAGCTGACTGTGGGCTATTTCATTTAACATGACCAACGCACAAGGCACACCCCAAAAGACAAGGTCAGCTGGCTACTTAAGTAGTCAAACTCCCGAAACACACAAACACACACACACACACACACACACACCGTCAAGTTGTGCCTCCTGTTGTGAAAATTAAAAAAATTAAAATTTAATGAGCCAAGTTTGCTGTTTAATCCACTGTTAAAGCTGGGGCTCACAACGTCATTTAAATTGGTCCTGAAGTCAACATCTAAGTAGAATTTAGATTGCAGCTTGGATGAAAGTTAAGAACATTTAATTCAGGCGTGTTTTCTTCTTTTTTTTTGAGAATATTGGATTTAAAGCTTGATATTTTATATATATATATATATATATATATATATATATATATATTATATTATATATTATACAACTCAAACCACCATTAGATAATGGAAAATTTTTTTGGTAGTATCGATTTCATTTTATGCGTGAATTTATAGGTCAAAAATAAGCTTTCCTAAAAGTATAAACTTGTATGGACATAAATAAAAACTTCAGTAAAATTATAAATATTCGAATTAATAATGGTTTGGTTTGCATTATTATATTTTAAATTCTGTGGAACTTTGCAAATCAAAATGACTACAAATTTATAGATTAGACATATTTCTAATGTGATATTATTGAGAGTTGAATTGATTTGTTCGGGGATAAGTCGATAATTGCTTGTTTTAGTTCTTTTAGCTTGTTTATATCTCATTTTATGTGTTCTTTTCTAAGACATCTCCTTAAGTACAAGAACTGTCTGTAGTAACACATATCTATTAATGACGACCATTGAGTGATTTGCTTAATTTACCAGATTTTTTTGTATTCAGTTTGCCCAAATCAATAGCAACTGTCTGGCCGCGCAGCACAATCCATGAATCACTTTAAGAATCTGGCCAGAGCCATTTAATATACATATGTATAAAGCATACATAATGTAATACCTAAAGAAATCCTTGCAGCAAATCGAATTACGAAGCTATCAGAAGCGACAACGATACCAGGACCTGAATCCCCTCATTCCTACAAAGCAACTACAACAATGGCAAAAATCTTGTCTGGTCCCCAAAATGGGAGAGTCGCTTTTGTGTTTGGGGCTATTCAGTCAAGTGCTGCCCCAGGCGGCTATCAACAATTTTGCTAGACAATTTGGCAGCCGAAACAGAAACAATAAAAATATAATTGCCACACTTAAAGGAGAAGAAAAGCAGAAAGCAGAAAGCAACAGTCACAAGGAAAATGCTCAAGGGCAACACAACGGAAAGTTAATGAAAGATTGTTGCAAAGAGTATAGTAGTTAGAAGATTATTCAATTTTCCTTCCTATTCTTTATGTTTTAAAATGATGACATTAAAAGATACGAATCATAAAAGCAAATTTTACGAGCTTCAATCAGCATAAAGGCAAAACCCTTTGTGCATTGTGCTGTTGATCGAATCAGGCAAAAAAAAAAGAAACAATTCGGCTTCATGCCGAATACTTTTCTGTTGTCATAACTTACGAAATTTATTGATTTTTGTCTGTTTGTTTTGGCCGGGCCATAGACGGATTTAAAAAAAAAAACCCAATTTTTCTGTTGTTCGAAGTGTAATTTTTTTATTTGTTTTGTTTTTTTTTTCTGTCCCTTCTACGTGCATGTGTCGCGCAATATATAAAATGCCATTTTATTATATGTATATGTACTATATATGGCCGTTGAGAATTAATGGCCCGGGCTAACTCTCCTGTTGCCTTTTTTTATTTTTTTTTAGCCAACATGCTATGCGCTATGAGCCATGACAGCAGCGCCAAATAAAAGGTATGGAGAAAAAAGCTAGTGAAAATTCAATTTACACGCACAGGAATGTAAAATAAAATAATAAAAAAAAACACAGCGGGCACAATGAAATTTAAATTAAAATCAAAATGGATGCCGCATAAAAACCGGAAATTCAGTTTAATTAAATTGCAATCATATTGAAAGCTGATTTTACACACACAGGCACACACACACACACACACTTTTTGAACACTTTTCGCGAGAGTTGGCAGGCAAAAAGATTTTGACTTTAATAAATTATTTGTATATGTAATATTTTTTGGATTTTTTTATCGAATGACTAACCGTCGAGCTAAGCTGCTGCTGCTGCTGCTGCTTTAGCTGCTGGCCGAGGTGGCCACAACAATGCGTTGACACAGCGCAAGGATAACTGAGAACTGAGCACTGAGCAGCGAGCACTGAGCAGCGAGCAGCGAGCATTTCCAACACTGAGCACAGCAAGCACACGGAGCGTATGAGCAACGCGCTGACTGACTGTGAGTCGCGTACTGACTGGCAAACAGACAAACGGACAGACGGCCAAACTGAGCGACAGACTCACACACAGTCAATGAATGAATGAAATAACGAACAATAAAATAAACAGCACCCTGTGTATGTCTGTGTAGGTGTATGTGTGTGTGTGTGTGTGTGTGTAATATAACATTAAGTTTACACTGCATTCAATGTGTGTGTTGCTTGCGTGTTTGTGTGTTTGTTGTGTGCTGTGTGTGTGCTTAAGTGCGTTTGCCACAAAGTTACTCTTTACGTGTAACAGGACACAGAACACACAAATACACAAAACACCGACACAGACACACACACACACACACACACGCACACACACACACACACATAGACGAACACACACCCCGGTGGCATGCAGCCAGGACAGCTAAATAAATGCCCTATGTCTAGGGAGCGGTCAAGGTTAGATTATAAATGATGGGATAAACTGTGCTTTGGTTCAGTTTCGTCTACTTTGAATATGCAGCTTAAAGCTACAAAGCTTTAAGTTTAGCGCTGCTGGCAATGCTAATAAAGAAAGTTATCGATACACACGCTGTTGAAAAGTATTTATCGATAGATCGATGCAAGTTACCGTTTAATCAGGCACTCTTTGGACTTATCGAGTGATCATGGATGTTTATTTTATTTTCTGAATCTTTCTCTTCATTTCAAATTGATCTAATTTTTAAAGATCCACAACAACAATGTTTAAGCATGTTACTGCAAAAAAAAACACGATTCAATTTTCGATATCTGCTATTAATTCTTTTTATAAATATGTTTTCAACGTATCGATAACTTATTCAGTCAATCAATGAGTATTTCGAAAAATTCAATATTGCAAAGTATCGAAAAGTAATTCCAAATGTGTTTTAAATATATAATATGTAAATATTTAAATCAGTCAATATTGTTTTCGGTCCTATCTTTATTTTAAGCTATTGCACAATTCAATTCACAATCGTCTTTCATTATATTGAAATATTAAAAAGCTCATGTAATAAATGATTAATTGAATGATTTTAATCAAATATACTTTAACAATTTATCATAAAGAAATACACTACAGTTAATACAGAGTTAATCCGTATAAATTATTAATCATAAGTTGATTGAGCTACCTAGAGAAACTATCAATTCTTGTCTGGCCATCATGTTGAGATAAATTCATGCAGAAACATGTACAAACCTGTACAGACGCGTACACCTCTCTCTTGATAAGAGCGCATAAATCAAGCTGAGCATATCATCATCATCATAATTTGACGCTCGACTCGCACAATCGATATACCCCAGCCCTGTAGAGCTGTAAACCCCAGCAGCGCCAAGGAAATACAAAGTAAATTCGGCAACAATAGAGATGTCTGTTTCTGAGTTAGTATGCGGGTCTCTATTCGTGTATGTGTGTGTGTGTGTGTGTGAGTGTAAGTTTTCGAGTGTGTGTGTGTGTGTGTGTGCACATAAAAACTTGAGATGTATGTATTCTTGAAGCTACTTTTCAGCTAACGAGCTTCGCTCAGTAAACGTCTTTACTGTTGGCCAACTTGCACTTGAGTTGTTTTCCGTTAAAAAAAAAAAAAAAAAAAAGGCCGAGTGAGTTTACGTCCGGCCCCCTCCAAAATCTGGGCTTGTACGAGAGTGTATATTAAAAATGTGCAATAAACTGCGCACTTAACTTGAAAACCATTACGTTTTATTACACGCAGTCAAACAGCAGTCAAATCAAAGCGTTGGCTCAAATAATAATTAGTAGTTCAAAAAGCATTTTTTTTTAATACGTTTGGAGATCTAGAACACGCAAGACTTAGTTTAGACTTCCGCATTTAATTTTAATATATTTTGTGCCATCTTTCAATATCAGAAACAAATCAACCATATAAAAAAACGTATTTAAAATAATGTTTAAAACAAACTATTGTGCATAATAGAAATTTAAATATCATTGTATAAATTTATGCTTAATTTCTTTGGATGGAAAAATAAACCTTTTCGAAATTACGTTTAAATTTGAAATAAAAATCACCTACAAAGTCGAAGAGCACAGTTAGTTTTCAATGTATTTAATAGACGACCCCCTATAAAGTAAGGGGGCCTTTTTCCAAAAATTCCGAAAGCTAATCACGAGAATGATCAGCAAACGGGGGTTGATGTTAATATCATTGGTGTCAGCAGCAATGTCCTCACTACACGTTCATTGGACATTTCTGCTCCCCAAGACAAGGAAGATCGATTGCTGGCAACTTGCGGCAACTCAAGCAGCCGTCGCTTGAACCGTTTGCGAATTCCAAGCGTAAAAAGCTCACAAATTGCTGCAAGAAACTGTTGCCTACAATCGAGAGTGAGCTGATCGGGTGATCGTTGCAACAATCAAGGAATTGCATTTCAAAGGATTAGACCAAATACCGGTTTCTACAACCCTTTAAAAATCAGACACAAAAGTTGCAGTTTTTTTTTTTTACTGAAACCCGTTTTTGCACGGCTTTGGGTGCAGTTGGCTGGACCAAAAAAAAAACAACCCCTAATTGAAAGCTCTAATCGAAGGAGATTGACAAGAAAGTACGTTTTGGTTAAAAACATCTCAGTTTCTTATTCTAAGTTTTATAGTTGATTTTTACTTATGTTAGGGTATATCATATATCAATTGGAAAGCTATATCTTTACAAATATGACTTTTATAGCTAGCGCAAATCGACTTATATATCGATGTGCACGAAACGACAATAAACTATATTAAAATATTGTATATTCGCTAGCTCTCAGGAATATATAATCTTTATGGTGTCGAAGATAATTCCTTGTGCCCGGTTACACACTTTTGTACTACTTCATTTCCCATTTTTAATGGCCTTCAGGGTATAGTAAGCCGATCTAATGAGCCATACATCAAAAAAAATACTCATAATTTCTCTTTGAGCTACTCAAACTCATAAATAAATAGCCAATTTCCGAGAACCATGTAAAACACAACAAGCTAGTCAAACAGTAAAATCACAAAACTACAAACAAATATATCACTTTCTGGGGCCGAGAAAATGAATTCAAGTAGATTTATCAAATGTCTCAAATGTCGACGTTTTGGCAAAGAGCCAAAAAAGTACATTTTTCAAGCCGTTGGTCATGATTCCATTGTGTGTGAGTTTGGTTGGGAGAGATTCGTTCGCATTAAAATGGATGGGTTGGGAGACTCATCAGCATCAGCTGGCGCAGGATCCAACTGCCTCTGACTTTTTGCAGTTTACCGAGCAACTGGCAATTGATGATTGTTCACAATGGATTTACGTGTTGTTAAACTGTTGATAATAGTTTCAACTATGCAAACTAATTGCAGACCGATATGGAGTATTCCACAAATACCAATTATTTAAAGTGGTTTACTGCCAATCAAAACAAATGTTGACTTTTGAGTTAGGGAAGGTAAATCTTAGAAAATAAAGCTGTGTACAATTTAAAAGTAAGCATTGACAACTAACTCAGGATATTAAAAGTTGGTTATTTACTCGTTTGTTTGCTTAAACAACTTTTGCAAATATGATAACAAACGATATATAAATGTGACAAAAGTATTAAATTTATTTTATGTATAACAAATTTCAAGCGTTATTTAAAGCAAATAATTACAAATACTAATTTAAATTTGTAATTATTTAGCTTTTGTCAGTTGCTTTCATGCTTATTATAATTATCCAAAAAGTTATAATTCTCCCAGTTTAATAATCAATAAAATTCAATCTTAAAGTTTGCACTCTGTTCGCCAAGACAATTAATATAAAAAAAAGCCGAAAGCTTTTTACCAATTTTCTAATGGCATTTGTGCGGCTTTTGCTTTTAAAGTAGAAAAGTTCAACGAGGACAACACGAACACGAGAAAACAACAACAACAACAAGGAGAACAACAACAACAACGACAACGACAAAAAACAGCAACAACAACAACAACAAGAATATAGATAGAATGAAAACGAACAAGTTGTTAACCCAATTTGCTGTCTTATGGCTCCGCATCGCTATCAAATTCCTGAGCGCATTGCGAGCAAGCGGAGGAGTGGGAGCAGGAGCAGGAGCAATAGCTGAAGCAGGAGGAGCGGGGCCTCAAGTCAAAAAGAAAGAAGAGGCAGAATGACCTTCAAAATGAACTGCACTGGCAGCAAGGAAGCAGTAGCTCAAACTCAACGGAGATGTCGCCCCGCATTTTACCTGAAGGCAAAAATATATACAAATTATGCGCATGCATTTTGCACAGTATTACTGGCAAAACAAGACTTCAAATTGGGGGGCGTGGCTGGGCGAACAAGCATATTTATGAACAGCCACGTTTGCGACAAAAAGGAAAATCAGCTAAGAAAGCTCTAGTCGAGAGGGAGCACGACTGACAGATACCCTGAACCCAATACAAAGTTGACTGGCCAATTTAAGGTTGTTTCTTAGCCCATCTTGATAAAATGTTTGCAGATGAGCAGTACTTTATCCAAGGTATATACAAAACCGATTAGAAAGATACATATTTAAAATAGTGGCATTTATTGCTATCGGAAATCGATTCTTGGTGATATTCGCGAAACTAGTGGAGTTATCGATAAAATTAAATAATTAAGACGTGCAATAATATGTTAAGGTATACAAAAACACGTTCAGGTAAATATTTCTTTAAAATGATGGCCTTTTACATTTTTAAATCTCATTTTGAAATTTGGTTTTCATTTTGCAGAAAAGTGGTTATCGCCTGTATTATGTTCTTAGTAACTGCTTTATTATTCATATCGCAAAGACAAATGAAAATAGGCCGATTCCCGCTTTATATAATTTTATAATTCGACTCCTCTGTTAATGCTGATCAACAATATATATATATATATATATATGTGTATATACCTTTAGGGGTCGAAAATGCTTACGTACTGTTGCTGTTACATACTTCTGGCCAAATTCACTATACCAGTTTGGCCCATATTCAGTCTGTCATACTTAAAAGCCTTATTAGACCATTTCCATTGCTAGGCTTCTTTAATGTCGGATTTCTATTAGTTGTACTTATTTTGTTCTGTTTTTGTTCTCATTTTGTCTGCTTTTTTCCCATCATGAAAACGAAATGTCAGCAGGACATTTAGTGTTGTCATGGCTGGGATGGACTAACTAATACATATTTTATTGTGTCCTCGTCAGGACATATGTATGTACTTAAGTACAAACGTCATTTGAGCGTAATCGACCCGGTAATCGAACGGCTCTCATCTTGAATAGAAACTGATATTGAGAAGGTCATAAAGGTTGCGGGCGAGATGGTAATAAGAATATTTGATTTGTACCGGCATACAATTAAATTCCAATTATATTATTATACATCTGAGATTTGAATAATGTAAAAGTATCTCACAAATTGCCCGTTAACATGGAATTATATTATTTTAGGTAATAAAAGCAATAAAGATTTCGTAATGAGAAACAACAAGGACAAATTCCATTAATTAACCCTATTTGGATTGCTAATAGCAATAAACTAAGAACATATGGTTTAAGCTGCAAATAAATTAAGTTTTTGTATGCATCACTTAAATTGCCAAAAGAGAGTGTAAAGCAATATATTTTAATTAACCTTTCAATATATAATTGTTTTGATGAAAGCAACAGTTTTCGGGTTGTATTTTAATTGACTTGTGTTTTAATCAATTGTTATTTTTTTAAATTTTCGGGCAATATATAAAAGCAAATAGGCGTAAAACTTAAAACAAAATACGCAATCATTTGTTTGCATCCATTTTTCTCGTAACGAAGACTTAAAAGCACTTCCATGAAATTCAAAATAAAAAAATAAAAACAAAAGAATCAATTTTTGCTTTAGATTTTTTACTCCAAATAAATCTTTAAATTTTCAGCTGATGTTGAAAATGTGATTCTTTTCGTATTTAAAGCTTTTTTAATGTGATTAACTAATGTGAAACAAAAATACATTTTCCTCAATCTTATTTTTAGGAGTGAAGGAAACCTTGTGTAAACTCTCCACCTACAATCGAGACTAATTAAATCAATTCATTAACAAAAACCAAAAAAGCAACAGTAAATTTGCACTCGAAAACTTTTAAAACAATTTTCGAACTCGTTGAGCAAAGACTTCAACTATGCAGCAGCAGTGGCCAAAATGCAAAACTAAAACTAAAAAAGAAAAAATAGAAACAAAAAGACCAATTTTAGAAATGCAGTAAAATTAAAAAAAAAAAGAAAAAAGTTCCAAACAACTTTGTAGCATACTTTTCAGTGCTGGGCAATTCATTAGGAAACAAAATGCAGACAGAGGCAGAAACAGAGGCAGAGGCAACTAAACGAATTGAAATGAAAGCTAAACGAATGAATGACAGCTAAACAAATACCGATGGCAAATAGATATTATCTGTTGTCCCCTCTCTCCCCTCTGCTCCACTGCTCCTCTGCTTGTACTTACGTCTTATGCCCCAATCCATCATTTTGTTGGCTTGATTGTTGGTCTTGGAAATGAAATGCCAGGTGGTGTTTTTGTTGTTGTTGTTGCTGTTGTTGGTGTTTTGTACGGCAATTGGGCAACATTAGTGTCGACAAATGCCGGACAGGAACCGGCTGCGACTAAACGTTTGTTTTTGCGTCTTCATTCTACATCATGGCTACAGAAAAAAAAAGTTTACGACAACAGCAACAACAACAAGAGCAACAGCAACAATAATAATGGGCGACAGCAGCACACTCAAATTGAATTGAACTGTTTCTAATTTTGACAATTTTATGTATGCCTCAAGGAGAGCAGCAAGGACGACACCGACACATACACACACGCACAGGCTACCGTTAACACAAAAAAACTGTTGCAGCTGCTGAGGCTGAGGCGCTTTCAGCTTTCAACTTGGTGAATTTCCAAATTCCGCTGCCAATTCTTCGACTTCAATTTCGCTTGCCGCTTGTCCGTTTGCGTTTTCGTTGTTTTTTGCCCCGGGCCGTGTGCTGTGCGCTGCGCTGCTGTGGCCCGAGCAGCATTTACTTCATGACTAACAAAACGAAACCCAAACCGAAAATACTAAAAATCCAAAGCGCACAGACACAATGCGCTGCTGACGCCAACGCCAACGCCAACGGCGACGACGACGCCGACGAACTCTTCGATGGCGAAGTGTGACTGTGACGGTGCCGAATGTGCATGTTGTGCAGATAACTGTGTACGGGGAACTCTGAACTGCCATGGTGCGAGTCAGAGAGAGAGAGAGAGAAAGAGAGAGTGAGAGGACTGCTTCGGCACTCGAGTCTCCGAATCGGGTGCGTCGACATTGACGAGGACATTGACAACGACAACGACAACAACAAAAACACCTTGAGCGTCGTTTCCGAAAAAAAAAATTCAAGTGACCGCAACGCTGCTGTCGTTATTATTATTATTGTTGTTGTTGCTGTTGTCGCACAGGTGGCGCTGTTCTCAATTGAAAATTTAACCAAAAAATTACTATTATCCTTAAAGCCACTCGCAAACGTTAGCAGACAGAGTCAATGGGTGGGAGTGAGAAAAACGGTAAAGAGAAGAAGTAGCGCTTAATAAGACATTTGTACAGTGGAGCCCTTAATAAAATAAATAAATAAATAAAGAAAGGCTCCAGAAGCGAAAAACATAAAGGCATGCAATATAATTTGTAATGCCTCACATTAATCAACCCTTAAGCAAATACTTCCTGGGTTAAAAAGCACTCCAGAAATATGCTAACTAATGCCATTGTACCAAAAAGAGAAAAGAAAAGAATAAAAGCAAGAACAACAAGTGTAAATATGGCAAAGCCAACTCGAAGGAAACGCAAAAGAGAGCAGAAAGAGCATAGGCGCTGCTGCATTCACTCCACCTGCTCTCTCTCTCTCTCTCTTTCTCACACACGCTCAAAAGCGTTCAATCAAAAATATTGAACGCACATTAAGAGAGCGCAATATCCAATGGCAAGAGAGTTAGATAGATAGTAAGAGAGCGCACTATTAAAAACAATAACAACAACAAGCAACGACATCGAAATGCTGTTAAAATGCCAAAACCACTTGAAGCTAAGCAGGCAGACAGGCAGATAGCATAAAAGAAGGAGGGGAATACACAAAGCACTTGCAATCAGCTGCAGGTGTTGTTGTTTGTTTTAGGCGTACGTTAAGTTTGACATGTTAGCAGATAGCCCGCCCGGTCAGGTAAATAGCAGATAAAGTCAGCTGTTGGATACAGCACTAGCTACTCGAGAAATAAAAGTGCCCTAAAATTGAGACACTACTAAAAACAGACTGGTGGATGCTTAAGTGGAATTAATTAGTGTGCCAGCCACACAATTAATGCAAAGAGAAACAGAGTGAGAGCGAGAGAGAGAAAGAGGCTGCGCTGCTCTCATGAAATATTTACACAAATGTGGTCGGCATTTACATATTACACCTTTTTGAATTGCACACGCAAAGCGTCAAAAGGCAAATGAGAAATGGGCAATGTTATTGTCTGCCTGTATGAGTGTGAGTGAGTGAGTGTGTATGTGTGTGTGTGTGTGTGTGCGTAAGTGAGTGAATGAATGTGTGTGTATGTGACTGAATGCATGGGAGAACAGCAGCATTAGCAGCAGAGCAGGCAGCAGAGCAAGCGGCAGAGCAGGCGGCAACATGTGGCAGTTGAGCGGCTGCGCTGCCAGCCTCAAAACTTTGCTGCTTATGTGGTCGGTTGTCTGTGTGTGTGTGTTCGTTTGATGCCAACAAGAACATTTCCGTTAGCAGCATTTCTTTATTTGCATATTTTTTTGTCGTCCTTATTTAAATGTCACTTATGTTTGTCGTTTTACTTTACGGCTGTTGTTATATGAGTGTGCACGTGTGTGTGTGTGACATTGAATTCCCAGCGGCCTTTTTATTTTGTGCAGAAAGTTTATCATTTTCGTAAATGTGTGTTTGTTTGTGTGTGTGTGTCCCGTGTTGGCTTACTTATTTTGTCTGATTTCCAACAGCCCCCCACCCCTTATCTCACTCCACCTCTTCAAATTAGTCCTTTGCATTTATTCTTTTGGCCGATTAGAGTTGAAATTTGGTTTTTGTTGCCTACTTTTTGGCATGCGCCGCAATTTTTAACATGTCTTTGCCGGAAATTTGTTGATTAATGTGTGAAAATGATGATTTAAAAGGGGAGTGAGTGTTGAATCAATCAATCACTCAATCAATGAAAATCAATCAATCACTCAATCAATGAAAATCAACCAATCGATCATTCGCTCACTCACTCACTGGAAAATTATATTTATTTTCTTTTAACGCATTGAATATTGTAACGGTATTTCGTATTTTGCAAATGTTGCTGGCCAGCTTTTTGATGTAAAAGCTTATTGCAACGAGCTTTTGTCACACTTGCTTTATTATCCTTGCACTGTTTGGTTTGTGTACTCGCTAAGGTAATTTCATTGAGAGCAAATAACAAATTGAAAGTTTTACTTAAGTTCAGAAATCTTTAATATTTAAAAATATAAAGCAATTCAAAAAGAAAAATAGTTTTTTAAAAAGTTAAAGAAAAGTCTATTTAATATAGGATTTTTGTGTTTTAAAAGTGTTTTCAAAGATATGCAACCGTTTTTAAACTCAGATACTTGTGAAAATTCAATAATAATTCAAAGTTCTTTTAACAGTTTCCCAACTTTTGCTGACTTCATTATAATATTGGTGTATAAATATTCATTTCAATATATAAAAACTTACGCAGTTTTTCACATATGTCGTCCTTCATTTTCTTTAAGTAGGTTTTCAACAAATAGCTTTACACAATTGATAATTGGTTAGGTTCTTTTTTTTTGTTCTTCTCACATACTCTAAGAAACTTTGTTACAACACTTTGAAATGCCAGCAAACAACTGAATCAAGTTCCCAAGTTGTATGTAAAATACCAAAACTCTTAAAATATGACAAAATAACAACAACATAAACAACAAGAAAATAGCAACAGTCAAATTCGCTTGTTGTTGTTGTTGTTGTTGATAGGCAGCATAATTATTGATAAAACAAAGCTAATCGCATGCTCCAAGTTTTCCGATACATATTTATTTATGAATGAGTTGCGTGGCTCACACTTTGAACCCACCCCCCCCCCCCCCCCCTCCCCACCCCCTTCGGCCAACCCACTTGAAAGGAGCCAACTAAGTGAATTTAAATGGCTCACAATCAGGCAAAGGATTTTCAAACTAGAGAAACTCACCTCGTGACGTCGGATGATTCATGAGTATCGACAATGGGCACTCGTCGTCGTCAAGGATGTACTCGGTTCCATCGCTGTTTACCTGAAGAATGGTAAAAAATCATTTAAGAAATTATTACAAATTGTTTTTAAATAACTTATTCGAATCAATTACGGTGAGTTGATCGCATGTCGCATTCAAAAATATCAAATAACTTAATGCAATATCAAATAACTTAATGCAGGCATTTATGTAATATGGGCATAAACATAAAGCAACGTAAATTGAATATATAAGAATGAAAAACAAGTTGGAAAGTTCAACTAGCTCGCTAAGAAATACCCAGAAATACAGCTTTTAAATATATACTAGGTTTGCTGATATTAATATAGTTTGTTCAGCATTAAAATAAGTAAATCTATGTTTCTTTTCAGATTTTAGTGGCATTATTAAGTACTTATATTTCTGAGCATACTAATATATATCAATTGGAAGATTATATCTATACAAGTGTATCTTTCATTACTATGGAAATTTGTATTGAAACGGGCAAAGTTATCTTTAAGACAAAATAAACTTGATTTGCTTATGGTCTACAAGAAATGGTTTTCCCATTTTCAAGTCTCTAGATTGGATATGACCGCAAATGATAATAAAATCAATATTTTACAATATGAACTCAAATGAGGTGTTTTTTTTTTATACATTCGCACTGAGATCAGACTCAGAATTAGAGAAGTTAAAAAAAGTTTACAAAGCTATGAAAACAATAAGTTACAAATTTCAAGTAGAAATATGAAAAAAATAAGCATTTAAATTAAATAAAAAAAGGAAGTTGAATTATTGTACAATATTTTCCGATTGTGTCAGGCAATCAACTTTAATTTGTGAATGGAAATCTTTTCCGAACCTGGACGAGGCAATAGTGAAGAGGATCCGCCTTCTCGAGGCCGTATTTGGTGAGCATTTCCCTGACGACAGCCTGGGCGCAGTCTCGTATGGAGAGGAGCAGCGTTTTGTAGGGCACATCCTGGCAGAGGCTTTCCCCGTAGATCTTGAGGGTGCCACCGGTGTCGGGTCCACCGTCACGTGAACGAAACTGTTGCAGCTTCTTTTCGAGCTTCTGCTGTCGGCGTCGTCGCATCACCGCCTCCGGATTTGAGATCGAGCGTGTGAATGACGTCTCCGGCAGTTCTGTGTACAATTTGCCAGCAACGGCATCGCTTGAATTGACGCCGTTATTGACACCGATGCCGCCGTTGCCACCGGCACTGCCATTCATATGTGCCGCTGAAGCGGATGCGCCGCTGCCACCGACACCGTTGCCCAGGCCCAGCTGACTGCCATTGGCCAGATTGGGCAGATCGGAGCTGAGCTTGGCCATCTTCTCCTTTTTCTTTTGCTCCTTCTTCTCGCGCTTGGATAACTTACGCTTGAAGTTCAAATCCGATTGCTCAATGGGCTGCAAGATTAATTACAATGCGAATTAGTTGATTTGAAATCAAGTTGAAATAATGCAATTCTTACCGTCGTCTTCTGATCGATGTTCTTGAGCAGGAATCGACCCTCGCGATCATCGATGTGCCAGTTGAGCTGCACCAGCAGCGGCTTCTCGTCCGCATTCAGGCGACGCTCCTCCCCATTCGCATGCACCTCGTAGAGGGCGTAATTTGGCACCGATAGCATTCGCATATCGGGACGAAACTTCTCAATGAGTGTGTCTGCAAAAGTGCGCAAAATAAAATTAAATATGAATATAAATATAAATAAAAAGTGACCAGTGCCCTTATCAAGTAACACGAAGCCAGATAAGATAAGTGCGAATAAATAAATCATATATCACATATATACCATTAATAAATTGCCCGAAAACATATCTGAATGGCCGTGTCAAATATTCCCATCTTAAAATTTAAACTAATATTGATAAGTGTGTGCTAATCAGAAATTTGAGCAAACCAGTTTTTTAATATTCTTGTTCCCTATTGATTTATGTTGATCTTCAGTTAAACAAAAATGTTGAATTGAATTTTGAAGGTAACTCAATTTGTTTAATCGTAATAATCACTATTCAATAGCTATATCGACTAAGCTCTCTTTTACTACTCCATTTCCACAATTAAAGCCAGAGTAGACAATTATCCCAGATTCTTCTTAATCTACCCCCTTTTTTCTCTTCATAGTTAGAGGTTATACAATATTTGCCATTTACTTTTTAATTATACTTGTAATTATTACTGGGAATCTGTTGACTCACCTATGACATCTGTGACTGTGGCATCGCTGGCAACTCGAATGCATTTGGTGGCCACCTTCTGGCCGGCATCTTGAAAATAGAAGCGCATAACGCCATGGAAGAGCAGATTCTACAATACACAAAATATATATTTATATTAGACAGATTCCATCAGACACAAATATATATATATATAGGCATACCTCATCTGGTTCGGAGAGCGCAAAGAGATCCAATCGATTGGCATTCCATTGCTGTATAACTGAACGTACTGCCTCGCGATCCAACATTTTTTTATCATGTGACATGCTGTCAAATCGGCGGGGCAGAGCGGGGTGGGTGGGGTGGTTGCAGATTGGGGGAGAGAGTGTGAGAGAGATAAACGGAGAGAGAGAGAGAGAGGTAATGGAATTTTTGGAATGTTTATCGTATTTGTGACTCCAGTGTGACGTCGTTTCTCAGCTCCTTCTTTTTCTTCCGATTCCGTTTCTTTGCTGTTGTTGTTGTTTTTTTTTTGGTACTGTTGTTGTTGTTGTCTTCTGGCAGCTTCGGCTAACTGTAAACACAAACATGAGCAAAAGGGAGAATTGGGTTAAAATTAGATTCTAGGTTTACAACTTCCATGAAGCAATCGTAAAAAAAAATGAAATTGTTCTCACAATTGCACACCAAATGCTGCATTTGCGACAGCTGCCACATCAAAAGGTGCAAAAATATGGCAAGCCTATAAACACATCGGTAGTAGAGGTAAATAAGGGTATATACATATATATATATATATTGATCTGACATCATCAAACTTAACATAAGCAAAAAGCAAATGTTTTTTTAATACAACGCGTTGACAGCTAATCGCCAATATTAGCATAAGAAACGAAATTTAAATATTTATTTAATTATTTATAAAATAATACTAATAATAAAGATTAAAAATAAATATATTTATATATATATATCTAAAATATATGTTTTGTTGATATTTTAAGCGCGTTAATTCACTTATAGTGGTGTATATATTCTAAACTCTCTTTCCACAACAATGTAATACAAACAAAAAAAACCTTGAAGACAAATCAACAGATAATTGAATAAAAGCTTGCCTTTTTTTAAATGGTGCAGATTAGAAGACTTAATAAATCAAATACCAAGTAAATGTTTTGTGGAAAACGTCACGTCATGTATCCAATTATGGATAACATGATCGAACAAATAAAGATAATATTACAACGATTATTACAACAATTATTAATTGAAAATGGCATTATTACGATGTGCGTAACCCTTGAAATGCCCATATGCCGTACTACTCCCTCATTCCCTTACCTTCATAGATGTATGCAAGTTATTTAAATGGCAAATACTATCAGATATCATAGCTACTCAGCTTACATCTCATATATGTGTGGATGATAATAATAACTGATCATCGGTTAAACAAAAGACCCCTTTTTTTTATGGAATGCAGCCACATATGGCACATGCCTCTTTACATTCTGCGTGCTGTCAATTAAAGAGTTTCATTACAGATCTCCCTACCACGCCCCTTAACCAGCTGACCGGTGACCCCAGACGAAACAACAAACAACTTCATCGGGGCAGAAAATAAATAATGTTGCACAGCAATTTAAAGTGTACAAGAGTACAAATGTACCTCAAGTTGTTCTTAGGGCGTGTCTGAAACGTTCAAAGTTCATCAAAGTCCGATGTCAAAAAAAAAGCGGAACTATGCCTCAATCCCCTCACCACTCACCACTCCCCCCGCCCACCTGCCTGCGCCTGCACCCTCCACTCCTCCGATCCAACTCTAACTGCTTTACCAATTGCCCCTGTTTTGTCTTGATATCTGTTGCTTTTGCTCTTTTTGCTCTTTCTTTTCTTTTTCTTTTTATCTCTATTGCTTCTTCTTCTTTGGTCTTTTTCGTACATAGTTTAATAACCGTCAACGGTTACGCTTCGCAGAATTCGTCGTTGGCTGCGCACTCGACACGCAAGGGGGCAAAAGAGTGTGGCTGAAGTGGAAACAATGCACCCACCACATACTAAAAAAAAAACCCATAAAAGGGAACTTTGCTTAAGCTAAGCAATTTGTACAATTGCAATTGGGAGAGGGTGAGGATGAGGGGGGATCGCATTTTGTCAACAAACAAACTTTAATTGTAACATACAAAAAAGGTGGAATTTCATTACAGAAAAAAAGTTAACTGAATTCGTAGTTTATTTAATCGCTGTCTAGCGGTTAACAGCTAGAAATTCATTTTTCTTTCAAAACATATTCTTAAGCAATTGCAAAATATATTTAAGCATATTATTTAGTCTGCCAATAAACCTTTATATTTATTTCTATCCCATTCACTCTTCGTTCCATTCAAATTAATTTTATTTTAGGCAAATACGATAAATCGCATCAAAAATGAAAATTGAAAGTACACTTTTTTTCCAATGTATACTTAGCATAAAATGCAAAATTAAATTATTCAAACGTATTTATTTTCATTACTTTTAATATGTGAGAAGCTTAAAGAAATGTATTTAATAAAATCATACACTGTACCATCAAATAAACGAAGTTCCAGTTTTGGTACAATTGTACCAATTTTGGAGTTACCCAGGAAACAAACAGCCACAGCAGGACGAAGGAATTGCAAGGGGTATTTTTTTCTGCTTTGGTATTTAATTGAAATGTTTGGAATCGCATTTCAATACACCTTTGTTGGCTAACAAAAAAGTCGGTTGCCGAGCAGTTTTTGTGGGTTGTTTAGGGCTATTTTACAAATGAGCTGAAATCAATTTTATTGCTCGCCGAGATTATAATTTTTAAATATTTTTGATTTAAGTCATTGTGAAACTCATTTAAAGAGATTAAATGAAAGAAACTCGCTAAAAAAAACAAATAATTTGTATTATTAGTATTAAGAAAAGTGATTATTAAGCAAGCACTTTGCAGTTAACAGTTAAATGACATAGAAAGGAAGAATGCTGGCAAAATATTTTCAGTAACTTGACAAGCCACAAGACAAAAGAAAAAGACCGGACTTGATCCCAAGTAAAATTGAAATGTTTATTTTTCTTTTCTTTTTTTTTTGTAATTATTTGGGCCTTATTTTACAACATTATTAAAAAGACATAAAAGTGACATTCACACTGTCGTCGCAACGGCGAGCAAAGTCAACAATTAACTTGTCGATGTTGTTGTTGTTGTTTTGTGTGCACTGAGCCCAAAGATTGCGGCTGCTGATAAAACTGTAAGAAAACCAGCCGGAAAACCGCAAAACCAACAACAGCGGAAAGAAACAACACAAACAAATAAAACAATGTTGCTTGACAAATAGGCAGAAAAAGCAGAAAGACAAACAGACAGACAGACAGACAGACAGTCCGAGAGAGACAGAGATAAATGTATAAACTAAAAGCACCGCAAGACAAAGCCAAGACAAGAGACAAAG
>JAWNMU010000575.1:0-14272 GCA_035043665.1 Drosophila quasianomalipes | reverse complement strand
CCCCCCCCCCCCCCCCCCCCCCCCCCCCCCCCCCCCCCCCCCCCCCCCCCCCCCCCCCCCCCCCCCCCCCCCCCCCCCCCCCCCCCCCCCCCCCCCCCCCCCCCCCCCCCCCCCCCCCCCCCCCCCCCCCCCCCCCCCCCCCCCCCCCCCCCCCCCCCCCCCCCCCCCCCCCCCCCCCCCCCCCCCCCCCCCCCCCCCCCCCCCCCCCCCCCCCCCCCCCCCCCCCCCCCCCCCCCCCCCCCCCCCCCCCCCCCCCCCCCCCCCCCCCCCCCCCCCCCCCCCCCCCCCCCCCCCCCCCCCCCCCCCCCCCCCCCCCCCCCCCCCCCCCCCCCCCCCCCCCCCCCCCCCCCCCCCCCCCCCCCCCCCCCCCCCCCCCCCCCCCCCCCCAGCTCCCACATCCTCTTCCTCTTTTCCCTCTTCCTCATCCTCTTCTTCTTCTCCCCGGCCACTCTTGAAGATAGAGTTAGTTGGGCCGACCCCATCTTGGAGGCATTCGGAAACGCAGTTAGTGTTCGCACGAACTCTTCCAGGTTCGGTAAGTACGTGCAGCTGTTGCTCACTGAGAAGGGCGTGTTGAGGGGTTCGCCTCCAGAACTTCCTCTTGGAAAAACGAGCGGTGGTGTCCAGGAGTGAGGGAGAGAGGAACTTCCACATTTTTTATCAACTTCTCAGCGGTTGTGACGATGAACTCAGAGCCTTCCTCCGTCTCCCTGCCTTCTCCGACCCCTCTTCCCCTTCTTCGTCCTCCTCCCTTTTCAACCACTTTTCCTACCTTTCCTCCGCCTCCCACCCCGAGCCCTCCTCCCCAGACTCCTCAAGCTTCGTTTCTACTCTGGAGAGTATGTTTCTTCTGGGATTTTCCCAGGTTGAAGTGGAGACAATTCTTCAAACGGTGGCTGCTGTGCTGCATTTGGGGAACGTGACCTTCACATCCATCCATGAAAAGGACCCTGACGGAGACGTTGACGTAGATGACAACGAGTCCTTCGAGGCAGCAGCTGCTCTGTTGGGAGTGGAGGAGACGAATCTTCGGTCAGCTCTGACATCTTTCATGTTCACTCCGGGCAAGAGACAGTCTATTTGCAGAAGAGGGCTCAACAGGACGAAGGCCATCAACAGCAGAGATGCACTTGCGAAGTTCGTATATTCTGGGACTGTTCGACTGGATTGTGAGGAAAATCAATTCCTTCCTAATTGGAGACAACTACCAAGACTCAGCTTTCCTTTGTCTCCTCGACGTCTTCGGCTTCGAGGTGCTCAAGACGAACTCCTTTCGACCAACTACCGATAAACTATGCAAACGAAAGGCTCCAACAAGCTTTCGTTCACCAAACATTCGTCTACGAACAAAGCACGTATGCACAGCAGCTGGGAAACTTTTCCCTCGTCTCCTTCAAGAACAACAACCACATAGTTTCTCTCCTTGATGGCCCCTCCGGACTCCTCTCCCTCCTCAACGATGAGGCGAAGGTCCCCAACGGATCCGACAAAAACTTTCTTTCGAAGCTATTCAACTTGCACAACGCATCAGATGCTGCTGACATAGATACGGTCGAGGAGGAAGGAGAGAGGGAGAGGGAGAAGGAAAGGGAGAAAGAGAGAGAGAAGGAGAGGGATGGAAAAGGACAGCAAAGAGAAGGAGAAGGGAGGGAAGCCTCCTAGTACGATCCTGTTTAAAGTCTTCAAACGCCCGAGCTGCTTCGTGATTAGTCACTTCGCAGATAAGGTGCAATACGACGTGACAGGTTTTGTTGAAAAGAACAAGGACGCAGTGAAGATGGATATTCAGGTCATGCTCAAAGGAAGTGACAAACACATCGTTCAGGACATCTCCTCCTCCTCCTCGTCCTCCTCCTTTTCTCCTCCCACTTCGCCTCCTCCCTCTGCCTCTTCTACCCCTACATCTAAGACAGGGAAAACCTTCAAGGCACCTATCCCTTCCCCACCTCCTCCGCCTCTTCCGTGGATTCCAGGGCAGCTATGGGACGGAAGTTCAAGGAGGATCTGGACACTTTGATTTCCTCTCTCAACATGACGACGACCCACTACGTAAGGTGTATCCGCTCAAATGAACAGAGGAGGACGGCTAAGTGTGATAACAAATACGTTCTGCACCAGATGATGTACCTCGGGGTGTCTGAGACATGTTCTATTCAACACACTGGGTTCCCGTTTAAATTGACCATCAAGGAGTTTGCCATGGAGTTCTCTTGCGTTCTCAAGATGATCGTGGAGTCTGACCCCGTCTTCATTGCCAAGAAGAAGGAAGGGGTCGCAAGAAAAAATATCCCTATCTCATCACTCTCTCCCAAGGCCCAGAAGGCTCATGCTGCGTTAACTTTGCCCATCAGAGAGAAGTGCCAAGCGATACTGACTCTATGTGGAATGGACGAGACATGCAAGGTAGGGAAGCAACTAGTTCTGTGCAAGGCAACGGATAGGAAAGACCTCGAACTCATGGCTTCTCTCTGGTTGAACACTAGGATAGTGCAAGTGCAAGCAGTGGCGAAGGGACTGATCGTACGGAAACACATTGCCAAAATCAAGACCCTGGGGGAGGAACTAGAGCAGGACTTGGATGACGTATCGATCTCTTTCGATTCGGAGGAGGAATTGAGGAGGAAGAGAGCAGTGCTGGAGGAGAAGAAGGCGAGTGTTGGGGCATATGCAGTGGGTGGAGGGCCTCACGTCCCTTCCCATCCTCTCCAAATGTGACGAATGCATCGCTGATATTGATCTTGCCCTTCGAACCTACAATGTCTTCCACTCCGCGAGACAGACCGTCGAGAAAAGTGGAGGGGGCATGCGGAGATTGTTTGACTTGTGTGAGGATGCGATGAGTGCAGCTGATTCCCTCCACCTAAACACCGCCATCGTCCTACAATTGAGGAGCGACACGGCCACCGCCAGAAAGGAGAAGGATCTGTGAGCGAGCGATCGAAAATGCTATTTTGATCGGGGACAAGGACGGATTGCTGATGGGATTAGAGAACTGTAGAGCTATGGGAATAGACGGAAAGCTAATATCGCATGCAGAGGAGACTCTGGAGTTGATGGAAAAAGAAATCGAAGCCATCCAGGGATTCAGAGAAGCCATGATCGAGAGGGGTGGGAGGGTAGCATAAACAAGGCGACGGGGAGGTGGATATGGGGGCCAGGGTACCGGTGGAGGACCACGTTATCAGAATTAGAGAAGTCTTAGAAAAAATGAACATCTGCACCCTAAAGGGAAGACAAGATCTCCTCCTCTCCCATGTCCTTACTGAGGGAAGGAGAGCGCTGCAACAGATCGTAAAGAACCATGGGGTGCATACCTCTCTCCAGCCCTTCTCTCCCTCTTCCGCCCTCTCCTCCTCCCTCCCCGTGGAACTTATTCCAGAGGAGGAGAGAAGAGGACCTTTGATTCCAAAGAGGATGTGGGACAGTGGGAGACTCTGCTGGGGGTGGTATATCCAGTGCGAGTAGAGATGGACAGGGAAGCTAACAGGGGAAGGAGAAGGTGACCTCCGCTTCCTCGAGGAGATCTCAGAGGGCATCTCTCTCTGTGTCGAGGGTGTCTTTGTCCCTCTCCCTATAGACCCCTTTCTTCTCTCCGAGGAAAAGAACAAGGCAAAAGGAGACTCCTCACAAACAAAAGCTCCAACCCCACTCATCTGCTTCCTCTTCCACTCCTTCCTTGGCCCCCTCCTCTGCCGCCTGTGCTTCCTTCTGTCCCCTCTGCGTCCGTGTCTTCTGTTCCTATCGATGCTCCCCTCTAAACTGGTTCCCTCATTGTCTCCTACCTCTGCTCCGTTCCTGAGGTCAGAGAAATGCTGTTGGCAGCAGAGGTGGCGGTGTCGAAGACCCGAGTTGTCTCTGCTCTGAAAGATGCGATTGCTCAGAAGGACATCGCCCTCCTCTCCTCGGCTGTCTCCCTCGCCCTCGTCTCCTCCCTCCCCTCTGACTCCACAAATATTCTCTCCTCCGCCTCCTCTCTTCTTGATTCGTTCCTTGGCCTAGACAGAGACTGTGCTGCCCTCCTCCTCCGCCTCTCGCCTCTCCTCCTCACATCTGGACTGGGTGAACGAGAGGTGGAGGAGGCAGAGACACTGAAGAACAGGGCGCAAGAGGCAGGGGATGTGAAGGGTGGAAAACACATCAACGAATTACTGGAGCTGTGGAGGAAGATAGAGGATGAATTACAGATAGGGACAAAGGTAGTAGAGCTAGTGGGGGAAGCGAAGGAATGGAGACAATACATTCTCTCTCACACACTCCCCTTGTCGTCTTTGAACGTCCCCTCATCTCTTCCTTCCCATTCCTCTGCTTCTGCCCCTTCTCCCCCCTCTGTTTCCCCTCCTTTCGCCGAGAAATCTGTATGGATGGAGGACTTGATTCACATCGACCCTTCTCCTCTCCTCTCCTCCACTCTCCTCCCTCTCTTCATACGCGCAGCATGCATCCCCTTCTCTCTCTCCCTCTCCCTCTCCCTCCCTCTCTCCCTCATCCTCGTCCTCTTCCTCGCCTTCATCTTCCTTCTTCCACGAGGACACTCTTACGCAATGCGCCGTTTCTTTTTTCTTTCCTCGTGCCCCTCCTTGATTTCTCTGAACCGCCTCGTGCTATTCTTCGGATCCCGTGTGTCATACATGCAGAACATGATCCGAGAACTGTCTTCTCATGTTGTGGGTGCCTGCTCCTCCCCCCCACTCCGCCCTCCCCCTTGCGTCTTTGTCTTCTATTTCTCCCCCAGACCCTTCTTCAGTAAGAGCGTTGCTTTCATCTTCCTCCGCCCACCTGGACTCCCTCTCCTCCCTTTCTCTCCGAGGGAAGAAAGTTCGTCGACAACAAGGCCCAGGCAGAGAAGGAGAGAGAACGAGTTGTCGAGGAAGTACAGGCAATGGCTAATAAGGAGAAGGAGGGAAAGGAGAAGGGGAAGGAGGAGAGCGACGGGAAGGAAAGGGAAGGTATGGTGGATGGAGAGAAGGTGAGGGTGAATGTAAAAGACATCTTGCGCTGCATTGGGGTGGTGGATGGTACTGAGGGATCGCTCAGAGCCCTCCTCCCCGTCGTATCTGAGATGGTATCTGTGCTGGAGGTTGCCTCTTTCTGCTTGTCCTCTCTCTACTCCTCGTCCCACTCCTCGCCCCAGTCCCTCCCTTCCTCTCAGTTATCCACACCCTCCTTCTCTTCATCCGCCTCTTCTTCACCTATGCCCGCGATATCATCTAAGGAGGACTGGGAGGAGTGGGTAGAAGGAGTGTTGGAGCGGGGAAGGGTAGTCGGCCTCTTCCCCTCGAACTCCGCCCTCCTCTCCACCCTCTCTCACTCCTTGCATCTCTCTAAGGGCATTGAGTCGTTTATTTCGTCTGCCCTCTCCTCTGGCTCTCTTTCCGACATGGCTTCTGTCCTCTCTCTGGTTGACTCCCTCTCTCTGTCTTCCCCCTCTGCTCTTTCACTTCGTGCTCTCCACTCTGCCCTCGTTCGCCTCGAGAAAGCGATGGAGATGGGGGATGAAGACCTAATCTCTTCTGCCCTTTCCTCCGCTCTCTCCGCTGGTCTTTCTTCTGACTCAGACTTAGCTTTGAGGGCGAAGAACGTGTTGGCGAAGGTAAGAGAGACGAGAAAGAACGCAGAGTCAGTTGTCGCTGTGCTAGAAAAGCAAAGGGATAAGCACAGGGAGGGAGTGCGGAGGAAGAGGGGGCCTTCGTACGTTCTGAGCGGAGGGGACCACGGGGAAGAGGAGGGTAAGGGCGAGGGGTTGTTTGAGGGATATGACGGAGACGAGGGAGAGGAGGCTGAATGGGTTCTCAACGTTCCACCTGATATGATCTCCGACCTTCTCTCTTCTCTCTCTTCCGCTGACTCCCTTGGAGGAATGCTGTCCAGCCCCCCCATCTCCAAGTGCAGATCCTTTGTGCGATTGACTAAGAGGATGTCCATGCCTCTCTCCTCCTTCTCCTCTGCCTCTGCTTCACCCATCTCCTCTTCCTCAGTCGTCCAGTTCACAAGCGAAAGGGGTATCTTCTCCTTCACTCCTGTCTCTCTCTCTCTCTCTCACCCTCTCCGGGAGAAAGAGGGGCAGGGAGCGCAGGGGAGGCTGAACGAAGAGGAGGAGAAGGAAGACAAATGGGAGTCAGGGGAAGGGAGAGACAGCAGAGCGAACGAGAAGAAGGAGAATGAGAAGAAGAGAGAGGAGGAGGGGGAGAGACGTGTGGAGGCGTATAACCGCATTGGAGATGTAGTCTATGTGCACTCTCCGCTCCAACCTCCTTCCTCTTCTGCTCTCCCTTCTACGACGTTGTTCGCCCCTTCCTCTGCGCGGCCCACTCGCCCCTCCTCTTCTTCCCTTTCCCTCGCCCCAACTCGTTCACCCCCTCTTTCTCCCGTTCTCTTGGTACATTGCCGTCCTCTCCCTCGCCTCCCCCTCCCTCCCCCCTTTCATCTGAAGGAAATGTTCAGATGTGCGCAGTGCAAGTACACAACATGGAAAAAGCAATCGAAGCTGTGTGTCTGGGGGACAGAGTGGAGGGAATGTTCTTCGGTGCAAGCGTGGGCGCAAGAGACAGACACGCATCCATCATTCAGATCTCTGCTCTCGCGTCTTCTCTCGCTTCCTCCCCCTCCTCTCCTCCACTGCGATCAGACTTCTTGGACTTATCAGGGATATGTTTAGCTCTGGGAAGGAAAAGAAAGAGGAGAAGGAGAGGGAGGAGAAGAAGGAGGAGGAGGAGGAAGAGAGGGAAGAGAAGGAAGAGAAGGAAGAGAAGGAGAAGGCCAGGGAGGTGTGGTCCTTATGTGAGGAGGAAGTTGAGTTGTTGGATCGGCTGGGAGAAGGAGGGTTGGACTTGGCATCCCTTTCAGACCAGGAGATAGAGGAGGAGGTGGCTGCGTCTGTTCGCTTTCTCACGTCCTCTTATGTCGAGGATGGAGACCGCCAAGGGAAGGGAGGGAAGGGAGAGAGGGAAGAGCAGGGGCGAAAGGAAGAAGAAGAAAAGGACGAGGAGGATGGGGAGGGAAAGCCAGAGCCCCCTTTTTTGTTCCTTGACTCTTTCTCTTCATCTTCGTCTTCTTCGTCTTCTTCGTCTACTTCCTCCTCGTCCTCTTCCACTTCTTCCTCCTCTCCTTCCACCTCCTCCCTCTCCCCAGGGCCCCTTCCGCCCTTCCTTTCGTCTGCCCCTGCTTTATTGCGCGGTTTGTATTCTCTTAGTACTTCCCCTCCCCTCTTCTTCCTCCTCCAGCCCCCTTCCCTCTTCCCCTCCCCCTCCTTCCCCTCCCCTCTTTCTTCCGCTCTTCTCCTTTCGGTGTCTTTACCTCTGTTGTCCTCTGTCTCCTTTTTTCTTCCTTGCGTTCTCTTTTTCTTCCGCTATATCCACACCTCTTTTGTCCCTTCCTCCTCCTCCTCTTCCTCCTCGTCTTCTTCCCCCTCCTCCCTTTCACCTTCTTCCTCATTGAACTTCTCGCCTTGGATTCGTTTGCATCGATTGTTGCGTTCTCCACTTGTTTCCTCTGCTTTAGGGTGCTCGTGGGTCTTAGAGAGAGAGACTATAGCAATGGAAAGGGTGGGAAGAAAGGTGGAAGAGGTGGCGAGGGAGATGAAGAGGTACTTGAAATCGGTAGAGGAGAAAGACATGGATTGCCTTCGGTCGTCTAGGCTCTTAGTCCTCTCCCTCCTCTCTGACGGGGAGTACTCTCACCATCATAACGCACACAATCAACAAAACACCCCTTCTTCCTCTGCCTCTACCTCTTCCTCTTCCTCTTCCTCTTCATCTTCCTCATCTTTCCATTCCAGAAGAAGTTCCCTTCCTAGTTCTCTTTGTTCATCTTCTTCTTCCTCCTCCCCTTCGTCGCCTAGTAGTTCTTGGGACCCTTCCTCCTCCTCCTCTACTCTTGCGTCTTCTGCGTCCCTCCTCCCTTGTCTTCTAAATATGGCAGGAGATTGGGACTCCACGGAGAGAAAGGCAAACGAACTCACGAAGAAAGCACTCTCTATTGAGCTCTATACACTCTCTCCTCCTACACAGACTCATCACCGCACCCACTCCACCGACGGCATCTCCTTCCTCCTCTTCCTCTTCTTCATCCTCGTCGTCCTCTTCTTCATCTTCCGACGATTCGTTCGTGCCTACTCTCCCAAAAGAAGTGTACTCGTTGGTGGCGCTGGGAGAGAGGGCAGAAGAGGAGGGGATGAAGAGTTCAGTTGTGAGGCAAGGTAAGGCTCTAGGTCAGTCTCTGGTAGAAGTCAGAAGAGCAGTTGAACTAGGAGACTGCTCTTCCTTAAGGGACTCTATCTCCCTCTGCTCTGAGTCCTCCTCCTCCCTCGCCCTAGCACTCTCCATCTCTCTCTCCCTGTCACCCTCCCTTTCCCTTCCCACGCAGACTCACTCCGACCTTCTCGTTTGGCTGAAGACCAATCAGCAATCGCCCAACATGCACTTCTCATCTTCCTCTTCCTCTTCCTCTTCCTCTACCTTCCTCCCGTCATCCTCTCCTTCCTCTGCCTCCTCTTCCTTCTCCCCCTTTCCCTCTTCCTACCAGCCATCCTCATCCTCGTCCTCTTCCTGCCCCTCTCCTCCTTCGTCTTCCTCTCCCCCCGCTCCTTCGTCTTCCTCTCCCACCGCTCCTTCTCTTCTTCTGAGTCCGTGCCTCCTCCCGCTTTGGAACTCATCCCAGACCCTTCTGTCTGTGGATGACTCAGTGGGAAACGCTCTCTTCGTCTTCTTCTTCTTTTTCCCACAGGAGACCGACGGGAGAGGGAAAAGACGACGAGACCTTCGCTGAAGAGGAGGAAAGGGCAGACAGAGAGGCGCTAGTTTCGTTCGCTAATGAAATGCTATTTTTGAAAAGAACGAGGGGGGAAGGGAGAAGGGGGAAGGAGAAAGAAAAGAGAAGGAGAAGGAGAAGGAGGTGGAGAAAGAGAAGGAAAAAGATAGGGTAAGGGAGAAGGAGAAAGAAGAAGAAGACGTGAGTCTGTGTAATGTGGAGATTGGCTGGGGAGAGGGGGTGGTGGACTCTACGGTGTCTTTGTTTGCGTCTGTGTCCTCGTTCTGTCGCTCCCTTCCCCTCTTCGTTGAATCAGGAGTTAAGGGGGCAGAAGAAATTAGGAAACTGAACGAACAAATGAGCAAGGAAAGGGCGGCAGTCGACAGAGCACTGGCAGAAATCACGCTTAATGACTACGAGATCGACTTCTCCTCAGTAGCTCAGGGAGACATGGGGAACTACCCCTCGACAGAGGGAATAAAGACACTACCTCTCGTAAAGGCTCTTTCACCTCTGCTACCCCCTCCTTCGCCATCCCCCTCTCCCCCTCTGCCAACAACATCCTCTTCTCTCTCCTCTCCACCATCCAATCCAACAAGGGTGTCCTCTCTCCCCCTCTTCCCCCTCTTCCTCCTCTTCCCCCTCTTCCTCCTCCACATCCCCTTCCCCTTCGCCTCCATCCTCGGCTCCTTCGCCTCTTCTCTCCCTTCGTTCGTCTGCGTGCGTACCTACACACCATTTGCTGTTGAAGAGAGCGAGGGAAGTTGTTCCTGCGGTGAGTGTGTGTCTTTCTCTGAGACGAATGGCAAAGAATACGTGGGGTACCACCTCTGATGAATGGAGAGATATAGGCAGGGAGATCGAATCTCTGTCGCTCCTCGACGCCAGGGGAAGGGCGGCTTGGACTGGGAGAAGGGTGTTAGCGAGGATAGAACAAAGAGCTAGGGAGGAAGAGGAGGAGAGGGAAAGGAGGGACAAGGAGAAGGGCAGGGAGAGAGACAGGGACAGGGAGGAGGTGGAGGAGAGAGGACGAAACGAATAATGAAGAAGTCCTTGTGTAGGGTACTAGGAGTCACAGAGGAGGGCCTCCCCTCCCCTCCTCCCCTTCCCCTTCCCCTTCCCCTTCCCCTTCCTCTCCTCCTTTTTCATTCTCTTCCAGTCCACCTGCCCCCCTCTCTCAGGGGAGCGTATGGCGTCCTGAACGAGATGGATGTATGCGGGTCATGTGTTCTGCAGAGATTGGATGCGACGAGGTCATTAGTGTTGTCTCTGCCTCCCGTCATTCTCCTCAGAAAGGAAGCCACATTTGTCTCCACTCTCCTCCCCCTCCTCTCCTCCCTCCTCTCTGCCTCATCCGCGGGAGACCTCCCCCTTCTTCGTCGTTTAGTATCAATCGCCACCACTCCTCCCTTCTCTGTATCTCCCTCCTTCTGTCCCCAGCTGTCCTCCTCCCTTTCGAGGCTCTCCGAACTAGAGAAGGCGGAGGAGGGGCTTCTTTCATCGACGACATCTTCCTCTGTGCAATCTATTTCAGACGCCATCGCCTTCGCTTCTTCTGTGGGCTTGTCCCCCTCCGCCCCTCTCTCTGCTGCTTCCAGAAGACTAGAGGCAGTGTCCTCTGTCTCGACGAAGACATCCCTCGCCCTCTCGTTCGTCTCCTCTCTCCTCCGCTCTGCTTGCGACTCAGCCTCTGCTCTCTCAGTGGACAATGGCTCTGTGCAGAGGGCACGAGCTTTACTTTCTCTCCTCTCAACGGACCCACTGCGCTTCGCAGTTGAAAATGTGACTGCGAACGAAGAGAGGGGAGATTTACTGTCTTCGGTCAAAACAAAAAGGACTCTGCGCATGTACGTAGTTAGAAGAAACATGGGATGGGGTGCCAAACAGTCCTCCTTCTCTCTCCTCACTCTTTTTCCAGTCACAGCTTTTTCCCCTCCCTTCCTCCGCTGCCTCCTCCTCCTCACCTCCCTCTTCTCTCTGGGACTCGTGGGTTGAGCTTCAGCCAAGACAGTCCTGGTCAGAAAAGAGAATGGTGTGCTGGAATAGGCAGAAACTGGCGAGGACTATGCTCGTGTGGTCAGACGATCCCATTCACTCGCCTCTCACCTCCTTCGTGGCTGCTGCATCCGTCGCATCCTCCGCCCACATCCCCCTTCCCTCTCTCGAGGTTCTTTCTTCCGATTCCCTCCGCCTCTTCTCCCTAATATCCCACCTATTCAGAGGAGAGGAAATGCGAAGGACAGGGGGGACTATGGTCGCAGGGACAGCAGAGATAGTGGAGATGGTGCAGAACAAGTTCTACTTGGTGAACGAGGCTTACGCGCAAGTAATGAAGATGCTGACTGGGACTCCCCCCAACTCTTTTCCAGTGGCAGCGGTGGTGGTGGTGGGAGGGGTCAAACAGAATTCCACTGTCGACGGAAGAGCCAGGATGTGGCTCTTGTTGGCCGCGTTGCTCTTCTACGTGTCCCCAATCGGCGAACACGCAGAGATGGCGGTGCACTCATTCCTGATCTCTCATGAAGCTTTCGATCTCGAGAACGTCCTCCTGTCCAAGCTGTTCCCTCCCAAAGATTCTCCCAATAACAATACTTCAGCGCAGGCAGCACTCGTTCTATTCGACTTTCCTCCTCTCCCCTACGGACATCGCTTCTCTGAAGCCCCCCCCCTCGTCTTCCCCTCTTACCTTTCGGGTCTCGACCCTTTCCTCTTGTCCGTCCCCATCCCTCCAGAGTCTCAATTTGAGAGGTATGAATTGAATCAATGCTCTCAAGAGAGGTTGAAGTGCTCGTTTGGGTTCATGGGGTGGTAATCAAGTGATCCTTATTCGTGTAAATGGATTTAATCACTACGGCTCGTAAGTTGCGCACTTTATCGATCCTACTTCATTGCTTCTGCTACTGATATTATTACTTTTCGCACTTCATTCAGCCTTTAAATTCTAACTCTGTTTATTTGATATTTGTAAGCATACATGTTTCCACGTGTATGCCGTTATTTGTGTGTTTATATATGCATACATATTTGTGGTGTATGTCTCCGTATATGTCGATGCATGTTTCGACTACTGAATTTTTCTTTTTCTTTTTCTTTGTGCATGAGATGTTTCGCATGTGTTTCACATTGCGCGGTTCTGTGTTAGCATTCATTTATTGCTTTAACTTTGCATGTGTGATTGTATTTGCATATCTGTTTTTCCCTTTCTTTTGAGCTAAGTTAGCTTTCTGTTTTCTCTTGCTGTGATTTCCTTTCGCGTCTTACTGTGTTACTCTAGTCATTCGTTTGTTCATAATAAACAACTTGAGTTGTGCTTAATCGTCTCACATCTTCTAGTCAATACGTTTTTCTATAAAGTAGTATATACAAAATGATGGTTCAATTAAGAAGCAGCTACAACAGTTGTAACGCTTGATAAGAAGGGAGCAAAAAAAAAAGAGTAGAAATATTTTCCCATTTATCTTTTATTTTTCAGGAACATACAATTCATTGAATTACTGTATACTCGAAAATCACCGAGCAAGATACTTGCTGTATTTCTTGGTTCTATTTTTAAATAATATGGGATTTGAGCAAAGCCTACAACGAATCGCATCAGCAGGAGACTCCAAAATGACCTGAGTAAAAACGAAGGAACCAGGAAGAATATACGTTAGTGAAACAAGTTTAACAAACACTTTCGGAGTTTAAAAAAAATACGGCATATATAAGATATAGCTTACCAGCTCTCCGCACGCCTGACAAAGTGTATTTAACAGGATGGTCATACTGACCGTCACCCAATGTTACTCCACCCTGTTTTGATGAATAAAGAATACAGTTGAAAGAAATTAATTATTTAATTTCTGGGGGGAAACCAATACTAAACACAATTTAAGTCAATTACCTGTGCACCAGAACTCATTGGGACTAAATTACGCAGAACAAATGAATAAAGAGCTTAGGCAACAACAAGTGGACAGAAGATTTTTGCAGAAAAATCGGGGACAAACGAACTATTAGGCTAACAACCTTAGCTGATATCCACTCAGCATTTCTATGTTGCAGCTTTGTCTATATACGGCCAAATATATTACCCCTTTTTTTGGTTAACAAGCCTCTTTAGAACAACCAGCCTCTTCTGCAAGCGTTATCATTCTATCAATGTTCTCTGAAAGCCACACGAGCAAGGATAAACGAGTGGGGAAATTAACCAGAAGAGACAATGTAGCGCGGATTACATCACATCGCAACTAATTCATGCGTGTGAAAATGTAAGAAAACTGAAAGTATTCCGCACAGAATGTTTGAAGTAATAGAAGACAATGACATGATTGATATTGAGCGATAAACAAACAAATAGCGATATGAACTTCCTCACTTTCATGACTAGCAAGCGTAGCTACGAAGCATTCATATGAGAAAAATATACAAAGAAGAATCAGCTCCTACATTTCACTCTATGCACCGTTCTTTTTTCTTAAAGCAATAAAGCACGATAGTCACAAGTTCCACGTATTCAAACGAATTACAAATTCAAAGAACGCAAAGTACTTAAAAACCTAGTTGAAATTATTTATTTGTTAATGAAAGTACAAGAAATGTCTAAAACTATAATAACTTTACTCAATTTACGGAAGGAGGATGAACTTCATGGCAGAAGGAGTTTCCAGTCTTGATGTGCTTTACGGGCTGGTAAGTGGTGGAGAACTCCCCGAGGTAGTATCCGACCATGTTGGGTCTGACCTCGACGAGGCGGTATCCAAGTCCGTTGTAGACTCCGATCTGGAAAGAGATCATTTCGGGAACGATGATGGCATTATGGAGGTAGGTCTTCACACTGGCAGGTCTCTCCCCTCCGACAGCAGCGGCCTTGGCTTTGCCGATACGCTTGAGGAGGTGCTCGTTAACATTTCCACGGCGGAAACGACGGCGGGCATGGGCGTGAAAGAGGTTGACAAGGTCCTCCTGGGAAACATCGAGGAGCTTCTTGGTCTCAACTCCACGGTAGAAGAACTGACGGAAGAGCTTCTTTGATTTCGTTGTTTCCACATTTGCTGTACTCTCACACTATAACACTGAATATTCCACACCCGTTAAAATATGTGTGTACAGTCAGACTCAAAGACACAAGAAAATACTTCTACGCGATAATAATTACTACAATAAAGGTGCACGGCCGATCACATGACTCCTAGCCAAAATAATCTAGACTAGTGAAAACGTGGGAAGCAAACCTTATGCGAATTATTCGCAGTTCTATTGCCCCCCCCCCCCCCCCCCCCCCCCCCCCCCCCCCCCCCCCCCCCCCCCCCCCCCCCCCCCCCCCCCCCCCCCGCGGGGGGGGGGGGGGGGGGGGGGGGGGGGGGGGGGGGGGGGGGGGGGGGGGGGGGGGGGGGGGGGGGGGGGGGGGGGGGGGGGGGGGGGGGGGGGGGGGGGGGGGGGGGGGGGGGGGGGGGGGGGGGGGGGGGGGGGGGGGGGGGGGGGGGGGGGGGGGGGGGGGGGGGGGGGGGGGGGGGGGGGGGGGGGGGGGGGGGGGGGGGGGGGGGGG
>JAWNMU010000574.1:222500-276591 GCA_035043665.1 Drosophila quasianomalipes | reverse complement strand
CAATAAAACCATTGAATGCGATAGCAATCCAAATTGGCTTCGACAACCACAAAAGCGTTACACTGGATACCTTTCTATTACCCACCCCCAGCCAGAAGCAGCTTAGGTGGTTTAGACTGAATGGAAGTCTATCAGCCCAACGGAGCGTTTATCATTTTAACAGCCGGCAATTTGGGGATTGACAGCAAACGATTTAAGCTGCAAAACAATTTGCCACATCCCATCCCAATCCCTTTCACTTTCCCTTTCTAATGAAAAACAGTTCGCAAACATGATATTTCCATTGCCCATCGAGCAGAGTCAGTACTCGAAACCACCTCAACCATCCCGATTCGACCGGGTAGGAAACGAAAAATCAGATTTGGAAATTGACGTGAATTTAAAATAAGAAATACAATTCATTCTCAGAAGCTGATGAAAACCGAAAATCCTGAATATGAAAGGGAAGAAAGTATTAGAGAAACACTCTCACTCGTGGGCCCTAAAATGAGCATGAGAGAGCGAGAGAGAGAGAGAGAGAGAGAGATAGAGAGAGAATGAAAAAGATGTTAAAGCTGAGAACAGGATTTTCAACTCAAGGTAAACTCAGGTGAGTGAATGATGTGAGACTTTTCTTTTCCCAACAAACATTTCACCATCAATTGGATTTCCATGCTGATAGGAGGGAGTCTGAAGAGGTGTGAGATGAGAAATTGAAATCATTTCTCAGTGTCAAGTTGAATATGAAAACCTTTCGCTTATACTTTTCACATTCGCATAACAGATTGTATTACATTTATGCCCATTGTGCGAAAGTCTCCATTCTGTTGCCTCGTTCTGTTGTGATTTGTGGATTGTGAATGGCATTGGCATTGGCATTGAGTCAGGGCAGGAGGCTTTCTGGTTTCAATTGGACTCAGAGGGGCACACAATAAACGGATTTGCCGGATGATAAGCAGATATCAGATAAGTCAAACCAACAGGTTACTTTGAATTATATATAGTTCAGAGTTTCGTCGCAGCTGAGAATAAGGGATACAACTATAATTAATCGGCGTAGCTCAAAGTCACATTAAATTGTAAATTTGAGAGTCAAAAAAAAAAAAACAATTATCGTCCCCATCCCGTACTAAAATTCAAAAGCTGAAACTGATGGCAGCGACAATTTTGCCAGTCGAAAAAATTATAATCAGCTCACCAAAGAGAAACGGGTAAGGGAGTTGGGTCTTACAATGCCGTAGACGAGACTCATTGTCATCATTTTTACACTCCGGGGATATTAAAAGCAGCTACACCAAAAGGCTCGTTCCTTGCCCTTCGAGGTCAGAGACCTGTCTTTATCTGCCTTGTCTAACAAGCTTGCAATGTTTTGTGGCATATTTAAGTAGTTGAACGTGGTAAGATGGAAAGAGGCTTAAAATATTAATCCATAAGGTAAAATAAATGAATAGTATATAAATAATTGATTAGTAATTAAAAAGTTATAAGTGATGATAAAAGACTTTCTATTGTTCCTAAATATAAAAATGGGTTTTTTATTAGTTTAAAGCTCACAACAATTCAAACAAACATTTTCCTTTTCGTCTTGGTTTTCCATCGGAAAACCAATGCATATCTTTTGTTCTCTTATCCGCCTGCTTTGTCATATTTATTATGATGTTTCGTTTCTACTGTTTTTTCTGTAACTCAATTCAAGTTTTCTACTTATAAATTTGCATTTCATCAAAACAAATACAACAACAGACAACAGCCGGACGGGGAATATTTGTGGTCCCTCCTGCGAGTTTATCCTTTGCCTTTGGCCAGCTGGCGAAAGTCATACGAATGATTTCTGCGCCAACGAAGTAAATTTGAATTTCGACGTGCCTCAGCCAGCAAAATTTATGGCTTTTAGGCGCACACACATACAAAAAACACACACTTACTTGGCTTATGTTGTCCTTGGGTACACGTGGCGTATGCGCAACATTCGCAAAATGCGAATGCCGCTCAGGCGAATTAAAGTTTCGGCTAGATAAAAACGTTTGCATACTTTCTCAGGGTATCTTCGACTTGAGCTAGAGAATTAACATGAATATGGTAACATAGGTCTCCGTCTGGATCCCAGTCTGGTTACAAGTATTCACCTGGCTGCACTTTAATTTGCATATATAATGCCGCTTTGCAGCGACCCCCTTTTCCGGACTAGTCTTTCAGCTGCCACCTCATTTAAATCCTACCAATACAAATCCATGTGAGTGTCGTCAATGACCTCCTTCCAAATCCTCTTGAAGGAGTTTTCAAGGGATTTTCGCGTGGAAATCGCTTAAGCCAAGAAGCCTGCTTTCTACCTGGATTGTGGAAGCTTTCCTATATTCTAACTATTATTATTGTCGACTGCTGAATTATTCATCCTGGTCGTAAAATTCTGTGCTTCGCTATTCTCGCTTTTGCGAATGATATTTTAAATATTAAATTGGTTCGACCATGATGGAAATTTCGACAAGAGCAAAAAGTGAACGACAACTATTACAAACGTACGCCATACACCAGCTGAGAGGCGCATTTGGAGAAGAGCCAACTGCCATCGCTCTTCGCCAACTGCAACTATTTCCCTCACAATTACAATTACTTCCCAGCTGTTGCGGCCATAAAAGTCTAGGCCAGACTCTCTTTCCGCTGGTAGCAGGAACAGATGTCGCACAGTTCCTCAGTGAACACTTCTCACAATGGTTTTGGGTGCGGCTTATTGGCTGCTAAGAGGACAATTGTTGATTGGTTGGGGCGGACTACTCGACAGTTTAGTCGCTTCATTTGTATGCCAAGACATAGTTTTCTAATTTCACAGCCTGCTGCTTTGATTATTACTGTTCTTGTCTCTGGCATTCGAGTACGTTAAATATAGAGCACATCGTGCACTCAACTGATTTAAATCAATTCTTAAATAGGATAGTTCGTGCCATCAAAACGAAACGTCTCAAATTTAACAACTTGCGAACTTATCCGTAATATCAGCGAAATGTCAGTATACAATCAGCCAATATGGCGTAGCTACAAGCAACTTAATAATTAATGTTAAATTGTATCTGTCTTATTACTCACTAATGTGTGCAAACATTAGATATTTACATATATATTTACTGAAAATCCCTTGTAATGCTCATTGACGTTCTCATCGGATCAATAATAAAGCTGTCTAAATTACTATCCTTTTGAAGGAAAACATTTAAGGGTATCTGTGGAAGAAAGCATCAGGGAGAGAAATGGAAAATCTATATCCCCTGAGCTCTAGAATAAAAAGTGCCAATGCCTCGGCATTAAAATGTAATGGATGTGTTAGACACAACATACACACCCGCCACCTTGCCAGGCGAGACTACCGGCTCTTAACCGTAACAAACGTCAACATATTTATGGCTTTTGCCTGTTCCAAACAGGGCCTGCAAATGAAGGAAGGAAGGCACATGTGTTGCTGGCAACATAATGCGTAAATTTTCTGTTATTAACGAGAGAATAGAGTACGCTTGAGAGGCGACGCATAAATCTTGTTATTTTTTTCACATTGCTGTGCATTGCTACCTGTAAATTGATGCGCGTCGTCAGCATTGGGGAGGGTAATACTTTTAGTAGGCAGTGTAGAGTTGCTTATTTGTTAAATTCAGTTTAGAAGTGCTTACGAGCATTATAAGTGTTTATGTGGCAAGGGTGTCTGGAAATTAATTAAATTGCATCAAATTGAAAATTGCGTATACGCATTGTGGTAAGAGGGTCAATCAAAGGTGAGCAGCTGCTGAAATTGGAGTTGGCAAACGAGTTAGCTGAGCAAATTTGCAATGCAGATCACGTTCTCTCGCGAATGCTCGAGGGATGGGAAGCATAACCAAAATTCCTTCAATCGGGGAGCTCTATCGTTGAAGATTTTCCCCTCCTGCTGCTTGCAGTTGGTTTACTTTGGAGTTCATTGTCTGCAAGGCTCTTGGCGTATGTGCGAGCCATTACTCAACTGCCGGGAGGCAGGCTAGCACGTCCTAATGTATGGCTAGGCAACTGGACCGTGTCTGGAGTAGACCAGCAAATGGCATTATTAATGACGCATTTGACATGCTCCATGCGGGTTTGGAGTCGAAGACTGGGTTGGAAGCAGTACATGAAATATGGCATTACATTGAGACTGCCCACATATGGAATTAATTGGAGATGGGTAGTAATTCAACAACATTTCAACCTAATGTTTCATATTTGTAGTCCTTTCGTGGGGGGCATCTGAGTTTGTAGCCTATAATAATTTTAATAAATGACGGAACACTCTCAGATGTATTATGAATCATTTCAGACCCGATGGGTATCATTATATTATTGTATATTTTATTAAGTCTTAATACTGGTTTATTTAAGTTTTATATTAAATTATACTTTAACATCGTCTGTTCTTGTTTTGTAGACAGCTAACGCAACAGTTATCCGCAAACGCTGACCTGTAACTTCCCACGTCGTCGTATTCTCACTCTGCTCTACTTTCTTCTGTTCACTGTGTTGTCAATTTGCTCTCGTGAAACTTATAGGGTCTAACTAAGTTGATTCCCTATTTTTATTCAAGATTCCATCCGTCCTATTCATTGTCTCTACTTACCAAGTGTGTCTCTGTAGGCCTGCGTGTGTGTGTGTGTGTGTGTGTGAGTGGATGTGTGTACGTGTGTGTGTGTGTAAGAGCTATGCTGGCAGGTTACAGTTTGTGTGGAGCTTTTGTGTGACTTTGTTTGTTTTGTTTGCTTTGTTAATAGTTTCCAGATTTGGCTTCTGTTCTCCGTCCCTTTGTGCTGTGTCCCCGACGTCCAATTCAATAAAAATGTAGTACGTGTTGCTAAGGTTAATCGACAGCAACTTTGTTTTCCCCTCTCTTTCTCATCTCTCTTGTAGTCTCTGTTTTTGTTTGCGTTGACCCACAAAGTTTGTGCAAATGTTTGCTATTGGCAATTTTGGCATATATCCTATGTAAATAGGTTTGCTTGTGTGAGGGATATAAGCATCTCATATACTACACAAGAGATCGCTAATTAAATTTAATAATTTCATAATATGTCGCAAAAATAATCTTAGCAAGTGTAAAACGAAGGCAATAGAATTGTTTGCAGGCACATTTTATCATGTAATTTAAATTGTTCGTTCAAGATTCATGCTATTCGAACACCCACGTAAGAATCGGCCTGGCGGCATTTGACCTTTTGTGCGTTTTTATGCAACAGGCAAAAGACAGAATTCACTGACACGAGTGGCATTTGCTTTTACTGGTTCATTAGGTTGCCAGAGGACATAAGAAGAAGAGGCCAAACATACATCAGAGAATAGCGAAAGCGTTGGCAGTTGATGAATATCTTCAAGAAGAGGAATGAAGCGCCAAGATTATTGAAAGATAACTCATAAATATAAATTAAGTAACTAAAATAAATGAACGTCATTTTTAAAAAATGAAATGACATTTAACACTTCAAAACAATTCATAATGCAACGTTTTCACCAGATATTTTCGTTTATATGATTCTTGCAAATTCCAATGGTGTCAAAGCAATTTAAATTTTTTCGCCAACAAGAAATGTTAGCTTCTCGTCAGAAAAGAAAACAAACAAATAAGTAGAAGCAACGTCAGAAGATGTTTCTCTGCTGCCCCTCTTTTGTTGTTGTATCTGCTGCAACATCAACAAGCAGAGCTCTAGAACAAACAGAGAGAGAAACTTGGGGCAAAACAAATGGATGGCAGTTGGATATACGAGGGAAGTGGTAGAAAGAGCAAATGGAAGGAATAACGTGTGCATGATGTGCCCCGATAAGCAGCTGCTGCTCGCGCATTAGGCAAACACTCGACCCAGCTCTCTCCACATCCCCCTCATCCCTCCCCACACAAATATAGCATTCACAAAAATATAAAAAATAGATGGCGTGCAAAATAGCAAAATATCATGTAGCATTGTTACAAGTAAATGTAATTTTTGTTTTTGGGGAATCACTTGAATGGAAAGCGACTCTTGAATGAGTTCATAATACTCATGCAGTGCTTGTCGTGACAACGAATCGCATGTGATGCACTTCATCAATTGTGTTGGGTTTCCACACGCGGATGATTATGAAATTAAATTTTCACATTTTTTTGATGCTGTGTTTGTCTTTGTGGCTGTTACAGGATTACTAATGCAGCTACTGCTTCCTTTCATTCTACATAAGCTCCCATCCTGTCCGACTTACTCAGTGCCTATTAGTTGCATAAATGCTCTGCGCTATACGTAGAATACTATTCATCATAGTTCTGCTCACTAACAGGCAGCGCAAGCAACATCAAAGGGTGACAGCCAAAAAAGGGCAGCGGAAATTACGTATACGCAGCTGTGATTCGTTTTTCCGCATTTTCCCGTCTCTCGTCGCGTGGCTTGATGAGTTTTCCAGTCGCTTAATTGTGCGTGCCAGTGACAACAAAGAACCAGCGACTAACTCAGTAAATGGCAATCACAACCCACTCTTCTACACTCTCCCGTTGGCACTTTAGCTACATGCCTTTACTCTTTTGTAGGCGATTTGAGTTTTTGTTTTTCCATTTAACCGTGGAAATTGCATTCAAGCTACCTAACATTTCATGTCACTGGTACTCGGTGTATGAAGCGTGTTGGCTTTAAAAGTCTATGAAAACCGTTTCTGATTTCTTTTTATGCGAGAATTAAATAAACAGATTATTATAATTAATTAAACTAACATATTTAAAATAAACTTAAAAGAGTATTTGAATCATTAAACTCTTTCGCCCTATTTTCCAGTCATGAAACGAATTAAAGTAGTCAGATTATATCTACTTCATTGTGGGCCGCTCATTTCATGACGATCCAACATTTCATTCTCTTTTGGATTTTTCCATTCACGATTGAAGAGTAATAAGGATAAGCAAATGCACTTCTCACTCTACTGGTTTCACTGCCATTGACAGCTTGCTATGCCCTCTAATAATGTCATCTGCTCACTTTTCTTTCGCCTTTCACACTATTTGACTGCAAATTGTTCATATCTTATGCAAGGACAACTGATCTCGTACTATAATCATATTCATTTCATCATTACGTTCCACAACTATGCACACATTATTCCAAATCCAGAAGCATTTAGAATTTGTAGTGTGGCCCATTTATTCCACTTTGACTTTGCAGAGTCAACTAACTGGACATTTTCTACCAAATTCATTTCGGTAAACCACTTCAAAAAAAAAAACCCCAGAAGCAGCAGCTCCTGCATTTGCCTTTGCTTCGGTCCCAGCTTTAGTCGAGCTCATTAATTTTGCTCAACCAGAAATGAATAATGATATGGTCAGAGTGGTTTTGCGAGACGGAAAAGAGAAACAAAACAAAATATAAAATTCGTGTGTGATGAACCCAAAATTATAGATTTAAAATTAAACATGGTTGCAAGTACTTAAAGAATTGTTTGAACCTTTTTGTTTGGTGCATTTCTGTTTCTGTGCTGAATTGTTGGCCCTTCTGGCTGCTCATAGGTCAGCTAGTTTCCTTCTGGTTTTGGTGTTGCATGTGGGATTGCAAACCCAAGTACCAAAATAAAAGCACATTGCAAAAGTTTTTTATTTTGACATGTTCTCTGCCGTCTTCTGTCCCGTTTCGCCTGTATAGACATTCTGTTCCCGATGCCAGTTTTCTCGTTCTGCCCAATTACAAAAGTTTTGCTGCTTTTTTACAATTTGTTTCATTTTTTGCATTGTTTGCTTATGCCCCATGCTGAAGTTTTGTTTTTATTTCGCTTGTTGTTGTGTTGCTGGTTTTGTTTTTCAGTTGCCACTTCAGCGCATTTAAACTTTTTACGGTCAACTAGGGATATGAGTGTGTTGTCCCGTCTTTATTAGGCTTCTGTGCCCTTATACAGGTCTCTACATGTTTTTCTTCTTGTTGTTTTTTTCCTTTGTTTCTTTTTTTTCGTCATATGTTGCTTGCCCTGACTTTGCCTTGGCTTTCAAAGACAGCGACCACCAAACTCTTTTAATGGGCCCATAAACCAACCAAGTTATTTTTCAATAAACTTTTATGCCATGTGTTGGTTTTACTGCCATCGTAGTTAGACCAACTTAATTAGCCATAAAGTAACCATTTTAGTTCTGTGGTTGCTTCTATTTTGTGCTGTCCAAAGAAGACGAACCCAAAAGTAATTATTTCTATTATAAGTTTTTCTTTTACTTCACTTTACGACTACAAAATAAATTATAGGATACTTATACAAAGAGAGTACTTTCATATATTGGATGCAGAAAAATTAATTTTTAGACATAAATGTCTTAAAAAAACAAAATCTTAGCTTATGGCGGCACTTGTTCTAGATTGCATTTATTTGCGGATCGCAAATGCACCACACAAGGAATTCAACTTGATTGCTGCACATAGGCGAGTTGGGAAACCTCCTTCTGCTGGCCCCACTCGGCAATCCGACGCACGTCCTGGCCATAAGGCGCAGCGCACTAAGCCAATTTCAGAGTGTTTATAATTGAAACTTGCCGAGAGCATCGCAATATAAAGTTGAGATTGAAAGCAATGGGAAGTGTAAAGTAAAGGGAATAAACAAAACCAGAGCAACACAAAGAAAAGCAGGTGAAACTAAACAGAAATCTGTGTCCGAGCTCAAGTCATTTTCCCCGGAGCGGATATAAGGCTATTGACCTGCTGACAACGTTATTTCCGGAGGGCGTGGCAGCATGGCAAAAAGAAAGAATAATGCGCACTTAAATAGCTGTCATTAATAAAGCGACTAACAGAGTTGCACAGCTACAGGCTATGTGCCCTTTCTTGATAAACTGTTCAAAATTGACTATGAACTCCTGAGCAGCGCATAGACAGGCGGATAATCGACTTACCGCCTGTCAGGTGAGCATAACAGAAGATATCACGACCAAACAGTGCGTAACGAGCTCATTAAAAATGAAAAATTGGCTGGACAAATGGAGACCTCAAAGTAGATTTGGGCTAAGTTGAAGCAACGCCATTTCACACAAGTGCCACAATTCTGAAGCATTATGTAAAACAGCTTAAGCGACATCCCAAAGTTCTGCAAAGAAAAACATTGAACATGGAAAAGCCAAAGTGACTTGGATTAAAGGAATTTGTTGCTGTTTTTGCCAAAGCTTGCTATGATTTGTGTGTTGTTTGGTGGAAAACATTATGCACAACAGCCAAGGTAGAAGAGTACTTGATATAAATAATATTTAATAGACTTTTCCTATATGCAATGCGAGTAAGAGGCCGATGAGAAATGACTAAGCGCCTGCTCATATTTTGTGTGTGAATATAAGGGAAGGGATATAAACAACAACAGGAAGTGCTCAACTTGAGTTACAAATTTGCATTGTGAGAATTGCTTCCGTTGTTGTCTTGAATATTTCGCTTGAACTACACAAAGACAAGGCACATGGATAGAAAGGCAAAAACACACACATAAATCCAAATCCAAAAGTACTCCATCCCTGTATTTTCTGTGCAACTTTAAAAATATTCCAAAACTCATGTTACGCATTTTATTTGTTCCACAGATGCACCAAATGAAAGCAGCAATCACTTCTGGCGGTGTCATTTGAACAACAACTTTTACAGCCATGACATAAATCATACCATTCAAAAGAAGTTGTTGATTAATTTTTAAATTTATGCTCTTTTTATTGGCCTGGTTTTGTTTCAACTGCCTTTCATTTCTTTGTTTTATTTAGCGTCTCTCGTTACTTTTGGTTTTCCCTTTTTCACGTCTGTGTGCCTTTTTAAACTTTCCAGCAATTTTTACTTTTGTATACTTAATTTTTGTTTATTTTATATTTTGCGGATGTATATATTTATGTGGGTGTGATGTTTTGTAAACAAAGATGTTGTGAATGAAACAGTCAATTATCATCTATCATCTACCTAAATACGTATATAATAAATTAAGAAAATGTATTTTACGCAAATATTTAAAGCATATTAAAGCAATTTGTGAAACTGTTTAAGTGAAAAAGTGATTTTGTCTCCTCAACTAAGCCCCAAGACCGCGTAACCCAGCTGCTTGCAAAGTTTCCATTGCCATTGGCCAAATAATTACCTACCTTATTTATGAGAGGTGGCAAAGTTCTTCAGTTAAGCCGAAAAGCAGATGTCGAAAATGTTCCATTAATTCTCAATTATATTGTTGCTATTTCGGATTGTTTACAGCACCTGGAAGAAGGTGGATGCAGGAAGGAGACGGACGCAACTAATGGAAGCTGCCGACTTTTGATCAGTTGAGTGCCTCAGGCAGATGAAATCGAATTTCTGTGGCATTGAAATTCTTTTTCACTAGTTATGTAGCAATGAATTCACCTCGGCGAAGCTGATGGGCGACTGAGGGAGTCAGAATGAGAATGTTTACATTTGAATGCAAATCGAGCTACTGCATCAACGTAACCGTAAACTCTTATCCGATTATAAGAGTGAAGTGCAGACAAACAAGTGAATCAGGAGAACAAACAGATGAACAAGCAAGCGGTTAAACCGGATTCTTTTTAATCCAGAAATATTAACAGACCTTCCTTGACGATAAAAGGATTCACTGGGGTCACAGTTTTCTGCGTCTGTATCTGTAAATTAATATAAAGCCAAGAGTAAACACTGAACCTGGCACCGAGATCGTATAAGCAGGCTCTGAAGTCTGAACTTGGTTTCTTTTTATTTAGTTTACTTTTTCCTATATACATAGTGAGCATTTGAGGGTGTGCCTGTGCGTGTGATGTGCCTCTGTGCACTCATGTAACCACACAGAAAATCCCTAATTAAAAATGCGCAAGGTAAATATTTGTTTGGCTAAATAAGCAAAACAAGCAGCCACAAACCCTGCAAAAGCCGAAATGGAAATATAATTTGAGTCAAGTAGAAACGAGATGAAGAGAAATATCTACAAGGTGTCAACAGCACTCTGCAGGTTCCAATTCCATATGATTCTAGAATATTTTCAAAAAATTAACTAATATTCTTAGAGACTTGACAAAAAATCAATATTTTAAAATTGCCTACAAAAATATTCAACTGTCCTTTGCCCGTTTCCTCAACTCAGGTTATCTTTTATGGTCCTACCATAAAATGCCTTAATTTTACAGACCAGAAACTAGACGACAATCAGTTTTTCCATTTAAATATTTTGACAGCTTATTGCAACCAGAAGGAGAGAGTTTCTGCCCACTCCTTGTATACACATCGTATTAGACATTATTTGTGCTTTCTCTTTGCAGGCACGTCTGGGCAACTGGGCATATTGGTCTGCTTGGATAATGCACTAGACGAGGAAGGCGAAACAGTTGGTAAATATAAGTTGGCAAATTATATTGTGATTCATCGAAATTCGGGGACTGTTTATTCTGGTTAGGATAAACATTACACAGCAAACAGAGTAAAGCGAGTGAATTACACATAATGTTAAGTGGTGTATATTGTGTTAGTCATATGTGCGACAACAGTTCAAGCGAAGCAAGTGACTGTGACTTAAGTCTGATCCTTCTACAGATTTTAGCCTGCCATCAACACAATTCAAGCATAACTTGTGCTCACTTTGAGAGAGTGCAACTCCAACTAATTGTTACAAATTGGAAACATGTTCTGCTGTTGCAGCCAGAGAACATCCTTGACCCAATTACATGACACATGTGCAAATTCCACTGCCCATGACTTTCTCTTTGATTGTATTCCAATGGGTATTCAATAAATTGCAGGAATTGCATTAAATTTACACCAGCAGCAGCAGATGCCAACGGTGAACGTATGCTTAATGCAGCTCTGCTTGGGGCATGTGGCCATCCGGCGAACTGGGCTATCAATTTATTGAATTGGTCACTTGGTTGCTGTTGTCTGCTAATTGGCTGGGTGAGACAATTCGCTCGGTTTAATGTATTTTGGGATCAGCAAGTCCACCAACTTACATACATTTTTATCAGTTGTTTGTTCCACCTAATTCGGCGTTTATTTGGAGCAACAGTCATCCTCGCTTACATTAATAATTCAAAGTACACCATGCAGACCCGGAGGATACTCAGCCTAATCTCAATATTAAACAAAGTTAAATAAATGCGCTGTTAAAAGCATTTCAAGTCTGCGAATTTTCCCATCCCTCTATATGTAAATATTGTCTTCGGACTTATTCCCCAGAGTACGCTGCACCCACTCTGCTTCCTCCTGACTATAAAACGAGGAGCATAATAAAAATTATGAGTTTTGATTTATGCACCAGTCTCAGTTATCAGGCTGCTATCAACATGCGGTGCGTATATGTGGTATTTTAATAGCCGATTTTATGTTTCGAGGCTACATGAAAATCGAACACTTTATACCAGAGCCATCTTATCAGAAAATCAGGAAATAGCTTTGGATTTTCAATCTGTTTCGCTTCTGATTCGGGTTGTTTCCAGAATAGGTAAAAAAAAAATAATATTTAACTACGCCGAAAATAGAATCCAATCTGTTGGACTCAGTGTAGCAGCAGTCAGTCAATATGCATTTCAAGTTTCATCTCCCGCAGCCTATATGCCAATCATTCTACGGCTTCCATCAATTTTCGACTTGGGCTTAGCTCAGGTTCAAGTCAAACATCCACAATGTTTCTGTAGCCTGTTAATCAAACTGTCATCTTGCTCCAAACACCGCACTTTGTTCGGGTTGTGGTTACATACGCTTATGCCACATTTTACATTATTCGTTCCCCCAGATCCTCATTCTCTCATATCTTTGTTTTCTGTTCAATTTAGAACTTGTATTTGGCTATCTATCGAGCATGGTGCTCTCGACTTTGTTGCTGTTGTTGTTGATGTTGGTATTGTGGTGTGCACAGGAAGCACAGCTTCAAAGCGCAGAGTCAGCTTAAAATGTCAGACTCTCCTTGCATCTGCTGACCAGGTGCGTTGTGGACTGTCTGGGGATAGAGTGACGGACGGGCAGTGATGTGGGTGAGGGCGTATCAGCTTTTGTGCATCACTGACCTTGTAGATTAGAATAACCATCAAAAACTGTGTATATTCGTCGAATATGCATACGAACACATGACATACTTAGTTACTCGTATGTACGTTATTGTCGTTCAAAGTGAGGCTCCAAAAAGGCCCACTCTCGCATATAAAACTGTCAATCGAACGCTCCGATAGTTGCCACCCACAGCGGCTACTAACGACATCCTCGCGCTCAATGCTGCTTCTTACTACGATTATCAGTTATTGTTGGCCCATTTCATACGAGTCTTAGGGGCTCCCACTGTTTTTCTTCATCGTACTCTTTTCCAGCTGCAGATAGTGAAATGAAAATAGTATGTTGTTATTGTTCCTTTGTCATTTTTACTGTTGGTATATGATAAAGCAGACCTCTCGTTGATGTTGTTACTATTAAAAACCACAAAAGAGCGGCAAATTGAAATTTTAATTAAATTTATCGTATTAATTTGCTGCATTTTTGATGATGCGGCAGAAATATTTGGTTGGCAGCCTCACATTGATCGCATCGCACAGCAGCTGAATTTATATATTATGTGGCCTTCGTATGAGGCTCAATTGAAATTTAACAAAGCGACCAATTGCTGAATTTATTATTTTAAGTAATTTTCAAATTTAAAGATCTTTAAAATAAAGCTACTTTAAACTGAGCATATAAAATTAGATAAAGCTGCGATGCCAAACAGAAAACATCAGCTAAGCCAAAGCTGTTTACTTTAACACGTAAAACTTTTTGTGGTCAAGAAAATGTAGGCTGAAGTGGTTGGGATACTGCTTTTCCACTAGCAGATAGATGTTCAGCAAGTGGCTTAGGACGAAGTTTATGAAAATACTGGATAGTTAAGTTAAGTAGAGTTTATTTTCCGTATCTTTGAAAATCTTCTAAAACTTAGTTGATGTGCGATTTTATTTAAAACAGTACAAATGTAGTTTTTTTCTAAAAAGCATCCTCTTTAAGTATATTCAAGAATTATGGCACATTAAAGCAGTTCATTTCGTGTGTTAAGTTGGTCATGTCACAACAACTCAAACTGTTATGAAATATGTTGGCAATTTGTCACTTTGTACCCCCGTAGCTGACCACAGAATAAAGCATATGCGAAATTTCTTTGGTTTATCGCTGCTCTGAGCACGCAAATCAAAGTCATTTGTCAACTTATCTTCCAGTCGAACAACAATGCATCAAACAGCAATCACTAACTTATATCTCGTCTTGCACCAACCCTTTAAATTCTGGCCTCAGATGTTCGTAATGTTTCCTTTATCCTTTAGTATGTTTATACTCTAATACCGAAGGTATCCTTCAAAATACTTAAAACCCTCTATCTTCTGTCATTTTCGAACTAACATCCAAAAAACTTAGAAGGTAGATTACTAGACGGTAGATTACCTCCTTCGAAGGTCGGTATTTTTTGGCTGCATCCAGCTTATTCTGTGGCATCTGTAATCAGTTCGTATTACTTATTGGTATTAGAGTATTTGGCAGTCGGTTAAGCCCGACTGCAATGCTCTCACTTTATGTTATTTTTTTATTCATACTTTTCGCACGGCAGCAGCCACAATCATAATGCCTTGAGGCCTGCGTCTCAACTTTGACATTCCCGTGTCGTTTTTTATGCCTCGCCTTTTATTGCGTGCCATTACTTTAATATTCTCGTGCCTCCAGTTCGATTCTGCTCACAGCAATCGATGAAGGAACAGGAGCGACCCACACATGAGCACACACATTCAGATAGTCTTGTGTGTGGTTGGCACTCTCAGTTGAGCGCTGCCTGCCTTTAATGTATTTCAATTATTTTTATTGGCTTATCATAAATTATAATGCCCCCTGGCCTTGGCTTCCATATTTTCCTGCTCCTGCTGCTGCTGCTCCTGCTCCTGCTCCTGCTCGTGCACCTATTTCTTGCTTATTTCAGTTAGCTTTACATTTTCACAATTGTGTTGTTCATTCATTCCCCTCGACTTAATTTCACTTTGGCCAGGTCTGGAACACATGCTGAGCCCTGTTTTTAGCAACACTGCTTATTGAAAAACTTTGGAAAGTCGCTGCGTGGATCGCTTCTCCTTTGTGAAAACTTTCAGTTAAGCTAGGTGGCAACGATGGCAACAACTTTTCGTTCTTCTTCAAGCATTTTATAATTTCATTTCCTTTCCTGGCTGCCTCTTTTTGCCACATTTTAGTTTGCTGGTAAAACTTTATTGAGTTCATTATATGTTTCGAGTACGCCTTAATTATTCTTCCATTTGAAAATAAGACAAATTGAATTGTGCTTTTCTTGTTTTAAATGTCTCAACTGGTAGCTCAACTGTTTGCAATTTGTTTTCAAGTTTCTGAGTTTTATGCAAACGACTGGATACTAAAACGTTCCTAAAGCGGTTTGGAACTTCAATCGTTTACTGAGAATTGTGGATTTTACTCGACTCCAAGGGATATACTTTTCATATTAACTCACTGTTTAAGAAAGGCTTCTACTGGTTTCTACAGAATAATTCAATTGCTTATTACTCCGTCCCTAGACTCCATCATTAATCAAGCCATCAGATTTTACCGAATCCCTCACCAAGATTGTTCCCCTTATTCATTCACTCATTCTTTGACTCATTTGCATCCATTATGCATTCCTTGCAATTTGGCACCGATCCCCGTTGTGCTTGTCACATTTATCACGCCGCATTGCATTCGGGACTCTATTAGAGAAGTTTCTCGCAATTTTAATTACCACGCCATCGTCTTCATCATCATCATCATTGTTGGCGGAATTGTTGCAGCTAAAAATGTTGTAAACGGTGCCGCAAATGCAATTTCCGTGCAAAATATTTTGCACAAAGGCACAAAAACTTTATTCTCACGCCGCGCTTAATTTCGTGTTCCATTTTTCACTTCGTAGTTGGCCAAATACATGAGGTTTGTGTGCGGCAAATAGAAAAGCAGAGAAGTACAACTAAAGAAAAAGTTTTCTCGCTGAATAAGTATTGAGCAATACGCCTCCTCCTCCCCTTCTCCCATCTCTTGGCTGGCCTACTCCATGAAGCATTTAAAGTTCAGTGCTCAGTTTACAACTCTTAACAGTTTGGTTTGGAGCCGCATACTCTGCGGCGTTTTGCTAACTTGGTAAATAAATGAAAAGTATTTGAAAAAAATGAAACGAGAAGAAATTGTTGTTTCAGAGGAAAAAGTAAAACAACCGCAGAATGGGATGAAAAATTAAATGCGGTAGTTTTCTCTTGCATTACACTGGTTGTTGTTTTTGCTGCCAGCTTGTGTCGTGCATAACGACAAAATGCACTTAGTTTGATGAGCAACGAGACCACCTTCAGAAAGGGCTAGCATATGCCAATATAAGGGGCGTGTTATCAACTAAAAAGCGCAGGAAACGTAAGAAGAAGTTTAAAGAGCTGCAGGTTAGAGACGAGGAAAATGCGAACTGGCAGCTTTCTTATCCTTTTGCGCTGCTTTTGCGAATGCTGTAAATCAGCTTCCTGAAAAAATAATGAGAAATTATTGGCGCATTGCGCCTCGAGACGAAATAGTTACGCAGTCGTCGTAAACCGGAGAGAAAGTTTCACGTCTTGGTTGCTGATTGTTGCGGACGGGTCACGTTACGTATACGTAAAATATGCATGGGTTGGATGTTCATTTACATTAAATTAAAACAAAAAATTAAATAGTTTCTGCCTTATGGAGGTTATTTATATTAGCCATTTATTATACATTTCTGAACATTTGCATAGGGTTTCATTTGTAATTCAAACGACTTTTCAGAGGAGTCAGCTTAAGTGTTGCTACCTTATTTATTGCCCAGCAACAAATGTTTTTGCCTGAGCTACAAAATCTTGGTCTAAGCAGGCGTTTACACTTCATCGGCTTTGTGCAACAATGTGGCTGCAGCGTGTGATAAAATGCTGTTTGAATTTACATCCGAGGCTTAAAGTTGGAAATACTTTACTATCTGCCTGACTTAATGCATTCTACTTATGGATATACAGCTATATACAATGCAAAATGCTTACTTCCTACTGAAATTCACCTATTCGCTTAGTTTCGCATATCCCACGTGGAAATTAATGCAGTCGGTTCTAGAGCTATCTAGAGGAGATATTTCCTGTAGTACGAAAATTGATTTTGACTATAAGCTGCTCGGTATGCTGTTTTACTTGGCCCACTCGACATTTCCCCTGCTCTGACACACCAAGTGTAAATTATCACACCTTCACTTTAAATGTCTCGCTAACAATTTGAAGTACAACATTTGTGCTGTGAAGCACACGTGCGGCGATTAACATAATTAGATGTGCAAATCCAACACTCGACATGCCAAAGACAAAGCTTCATCACAACTTGACAGAAAAGCAGATACAAGAGAAAAGATACCCATAATCTGTAAATATTTGCATGGTGAAAGGGGATAGCTGCCTCAGCAGGTGGAATTATGTGACAGGGGAGACAAAGTAAAAACAAACACAAACAAGGACACGCTCAAGGAAACAACCGCATCCACCTCCTCAAGCAGCCGCAGGAAGTTTGGTTGTGCCTTTAACACGCGCTTAAGTGCTTCAACATAATTTCCTAAAACTCTATGTGAAATATTAATTTCTCATGCCTAACCACACTTGCATATAAAAATACACACACACGCACACACAGAGAAGCATTTTACATGAGCGCTTTAATTAGCTTAAGTTTTCATGCCGCTAACTTGTATTCCCAGTGATACGTTGTGTTTCCTCTGTTAAGGTGACTGCATTAAATTAATTGCCTTGTGGGTTTGTCGCTTTTCATATGTGAGTGTGGGAGTGTGTGTGTGTGTGTGTGTGTGTGTGTGTGTGCGTACACATGTTTAATCCTGTCTTGTCGTTCACATGATCTGCTTTGCCTCCGAAAACTTTTCATTTTCATTCCTATGACAACTTTTTACTGTCTTGAGCAAATGTGAGGCGACATCTGCACCTTGGGCTCCTCCTCTCGTTTCTCACCTGTGTGTGTCACTCCCTGTGTGTGTGACTCCCTTGGCATTTCACACACACACACACACACACACTCAACCGCATAACGACTTGAAGTGTAGGTTCTGCCTCAGTTGTTCAATCTGTCATTCAGTCATCTGACCGCAGCCTCAAGAACTCAACTTTAAATTGAGTTTCTTTGTGGAACTTTTCATACAGACAGAAGAATTTAATAGACAAATTCGCCTCGAGGGTTCCCTATGGGTGTGGCACTCTAGATGCGTTGATTGCTGCTTTGTTATTCATGAAAATGTTTAAAGAATTTAGGTTGCTACGAAACTTGTATTTGCCTTTTGGTGGCTGTTGTTCCTTAAGTTCAAGTTGCACGCGCTTTGCCAAACAGATTTAAATGGGAAGGATTTTACTATTAAAATACTATCGATGTTGAAAATGTTGAAGAGATATCTCTTATTAGTTATAAAGTTCAAAGTGTCACATTTTCATTTTCTCCCACACTCCAAATAAATTCACACCATTTTTTTTATTTGTATATATTCGAAGTATTTTTGTGGTTCCCAAATATTTCACTAGCAGTAAATTAACTCATGAACGACGTTTATTATTATTATATTTGTTTATTTAATAGTATTATCGAGTTTCTTAAATAATAACATTCATTTGAGTGTAGATCGTGTGATTTTACAACTTTAATGCACTCGGAACTCGGCACCATTCTCTCTTTTTGGTCTCAATGTCTACTCGTCGTTATCAATAGCGGTGACCACTTCGCGTTTCTTTCTGCTCTCATATCTCTTGGTTCTATTTCCATTATCCTCTGGACCTAGGATTCTCACCGAACTGCTTCATATATGCTGCCGCAGTCGATGTTCGACACGACCCTTCTCCATTTCTCTATGGGGCTTGACTTTAACTACTTTGTAATGACCAAAATATTTTCCTTTCAATTTCAAACCAATTCCAATTTGTGCGCTTTATAACTACTAAATCATTTACTTTATATTGTTTTTCTTTTTTTCTTTTCCGATCAGAGGCATATTGCGCTTCTTTCAATCTATGCATCCCAGTTTCTGTCAAAGCAAAACAATTTACACGACTCAATGCATCGCCATGGCCGATGTTCATTCTCATATTCAAAATATTTCAAGTACATTGCCTATCTCGGTACTCGCAATGACCTCTTTCATCTGCATGATACTCTACTCTACTACTAATGATATTTTCTGCCAGCCACTCTTTGATTTGTCCATCTACTATATTCTGCTGGTAATATGCTAATCGCTGCGGATGCTGGGAAGCTGATACGTACTCTGTCCATACGATTTCAATTGGTTGGCATTCCTTTATTAACCTCTTTGCTTTGCCTGTCTGAATGTGAATCAAATGGTTCAGAATAACGTATATAAATAACTGATGCTGACTCCACTCTACCGTTATCGCACACCTTTCGAGTTATTCTATCCACTGTTTGATGCCTGGGGAATTTAAACCATAAAACTGTGAAACACTACCTTCATCACCCTTTAGCCTAAACCTCTATCAATCAGCTATGACCTGCAACACTTTCAATTACTGTTGTATCCAGTAGTTCATCATCACCTTGCTCATTGATTTTTACTGTTTGGAACCCATAATGATGCATTAGTCTATTTTGCACCTCTAATTTTTTCCCATTTGCACAAAGTGCAAGCTCTGATAACTTCACCCGCGAGAGCGTTTCGGACAGTGCCAAAATTTCGCTTCTGCTCATTATTGTTTATTTATCCTACAATCAATTCGAAAATTAAATAATATTCAAACTCAGCAGACTCAGCCAAATGCCGACGGTTCCATGTTTAGCTCCCCTGTAACTTTAACAGTGCATACACATTTGCGACATTACACTTAACACTTTTTCAGTTAATCTTGTTCGGCTTCTCTCGTAGCTGGTTCGTCTCAACTCTGGCGTTGAATAATTTTTGCCAACTCACCACGACATCGATATAAACTGCTTCTGTCGTCGCTCTTCCAGATTATACCCACAAGCCACAGCTGCTTGCCTATATTTTCTGTATACGCACGTTCTCTGCCCTGCTCTCTTGATGACGTCGGTGCCTTTTCTTGCCACACTCCCCCTCGTCATGATGTGCTCACACAGCCGCAACAAACTTGCCTCTGCTTATGTTGTCTGTTTCCTATGATCGTCTGCACATCTGTTCGCTTGCTTCTCTACTGGCGCTGCTTTGCCGTCGTCTGACTGCGTCCAACAAATTGCAGCACTGCTGCGACGGCTTCTCTGGTCGACTCTAATGCAGACAGCTTACTCGCCTGTGTACACTCACGCCTTTTGCGTGTGCACTGTCCCTGTAGCATCGTCCTTCTTCGCCATTTTATCGCCTCCTCTATTCTGTGCCTCGACACTTTTTCTAGCAAGAAACGAATTTCACAACTTTTCGAAATTCCGTTTCACCGCATACAGCCTTCTCTTTCACTCGCCTTCAAGTCTTTCAGAGTTTAACAACATCTTTGTTGACTACCGCACAATACAGCACAATTTTCTGCTAAATAGTTTATGTTTAGTTCGAATTCAGAAATCTCGGACGAGCCCCCAAAATTGTTTATTATTAATTGTTATTATTTCATTAGTAGTAAATAACTCAGGAACGCCGTTTATTATTATTATAATTGTTTGCTTAATCATATTATCGGTTTTCTTAAATAATAACATTCACTTCTCTATAGATCATGTGATTTTACAACTTAAATGAGTTGGTTGCGCAACTTAAATGTGCGTGCGTTTCTGGCGAGATCTTGGCATCGAATGCCAGCGGAACTCACCCCATTTTCTCTTTTTTGGTCTCAATGTCTACTCGTCGTTTAATAAAGGTGACCACTCCGCGTTCTATTCCCATTCCCACATTTGAAAGCATAATTTAATTAATTAGAAGAAAGCCCTCAAGCCAATCCTCTATACTGTCCCACTCAGTCCATTATTCCCATTCCCCTCTAAATTACCTCTATTTTGTGTATTTTGTCAATTAGTTGAAAACCGCAGCTGGGATCACGTAAATGAAACTTGGAGTCGGCCAGTTAATTTCAAACATCTTTGCGTGCCAGGCACGTCGTTTAGGGAGAATATCCTACCGCCCTCCACCCATTCCTCATTTGTCCACTCTCTTTGGTTGTTAACAACGCGATAAAACTGTAAAGTGAAGCCAATTCATTAATTTAGCTGCGCAACGAATTGGAGCAACAGGATAACCACACAATTAGATGAACTGTGAGCTGAGCAGGCAGCAGGAGGCACCCAAACAGTGGGTTAGCTTTGTTTTTCTACCCTCCTGTTTGACTGTATGAGCTGGCTGAGTCCTGGAATTGACATCATGAGAATGAATTTTCCTACGTAGCCTCTTTGTAGTTCATCTAACAAAAAGTGAGCAAGCTCTTCTGGCCAGTCAACCGTGTGAGCATCAGAGCCAAAGGCACCGGAAGAGGCAGATAGAGGGAGAGAGAGAGAGAGAGAGAGAGAGACAAAGAGAGGGGTTAAAGAGGTGGCAGTCACTGTGTCTCGTTGAGTGGCAAGCACAGTCCAAGCTCAGAACTCAAAAGGGTCGCTTTTGTAGTTGTTGCTCTTGTCAATTGGCAAATTGCGGTCGAGTGTCATCGAACACACACACACACAGCTATTGGTGTCAATGGCGAAAGATAGCTTGCTCCACAGTGTAGCCCTTGCAGCCAGTTTGCCAAATCATTAAGTTCTTAATTAGCTCAAACAGCAGCTGCACATTCAAGAAGGAAGGGACAAGAGAGAAAAGGTGGAGGATGAGCTGCTTTGCATGTAGTTCAAGCAGCAGGCAAATGTCTTAAGCTGCTTATCGCGCACCCCTTCCCAACACTCATCCTTCGAGCAACTATTGAGTGCAGTCTTAGCCTTTCTTATCCTGTCTCCTTCCATTTGAGTGTCACTATACCAGTGAGAAGGAGAGTCTTAAGCGCCTCTAAGTACAAATGGGTATTGGACAGTCTAAGCCTTAAAATTGCCAGGCTTAAAATATTTTCAATTGAGAAAGGCAAAAAAGTGCAGTTGTGTGAGTTGAAGTCGCAAAGAGGCTTTAATAATTGCAATATGCATTTGATTACACGCAAGAAGCCAATTTGAAACCATTAATCCACATTCAAAATCTATTAAATTACCCATTATCAGTGCTCTATAATCGCATTTCGATAAGAAACCCTCATCGTTTGCCTGACAACATTTTCCACATCAATTAGTAGGGCATGCAGCAAAATTGGATTATCGCAGCGATGGTTCGGTAATTGGAATGTTTTGAGGTTGGCACAACGGAATTGGCAACTGCCCACATGTCGCATTGTTGATTTACGGCCACAGCACACACGCAGACATACAGTGGGTCTTTTGGGGGGATCCACAAATGCTGCAAGTCTATGTGGCCGTTGCACTGCTGGTGGTTTGGTGGTTTGGTGGTTACCTGCTGCACTCATTTTAACACCCGTACAAATATTTCACGCTCCTCAGCGAGCTGCGCAACTGGGGATTATGCAGATTTAATGGCCACGAATCGCACAGGGCATATTCAAATTGGCATCTGTCATTTTGAAACCCAATTCAAGAAGGCCCAATGATTGAAAAAATTGGCTTAAGTGCTTAACTAATGGTAAGCATGGCAATAAGCTGATCCATAAACATTCACCAACACACACACACACACACACGCAAACAAACAGAGTCCAGTCGCCTTGACCCTACATAAATATCCGGCTAGTTTGGGTGTCCTCTTCGCTCAGGAAGGAGTCGCTTGCGTGAGTTCCCAACATTTGTGGAGTGTGCGTCCATTAAGCGTTTTCCGTTAAAAGCCCACAGAGCATGACATATAAATAGTGATAGGAATTGGAATTGGGATAGTGATATGGATAGAAATAGTAAGTATAAAAGGATGTTAATTGGCTATCAAGGTGAAACGCAACAAGGTAAAACTATGAAAATTGAATATTTAATGGAATTTGTTGAAAAGTTTGTTGAGCGATGTCATCCACCTGTTCCCTCAACCAAATATATTGTAAAAATCTTGTAAAGTACAGCATAAAATTTTCATTATGTAATTCAACATATTTTCATTTTATAGACTGAATTTAAATGATTTTTAAACAGAAAATTTAAATAAAATTAGAATATCTTCTTTGCGAATTATTTGCGTTTGACTTACAACCAGTTTTTTGTTTGCTTTGCCATAAACTTTAATAAAATTAAAAGTAACTAAACAAACATTTGAATAGAATAACTGACTCAGTAGTTCTTAACTCATGACTGTCACATTTTATGCTGCTGTTGCGTTATTTGCACACTCCTCACTAAGTTAGGGATCACGAAAACTATACACACACTTACACCTGGACACACAGAGGCAACTAACTGCAAATTGCAGCTGTAAATTGGAAATGCAATTCGCAGTTTTACCCCATTTTCCAGCGAGAACAAAATGTCTATTTAAAGTTGCAATTATGCAAATGCCTTTCCAGCTCATATGCATGTGCATGTGTGCGTGTGTGTGTGCGTGTGTGTGTGTGTGTGTGTGTGTGTGTGTGTGTGTGCGTGTGTGTGTGCATATGTGTGAAATTAATTTTCTCTCGATGACAGAGCGTGATCTGTAGACCAAATAAAGGTGCGCCACGAATATTGTCAACTTTATGAATATATAAAATAAACAAACAAAGTAAACTGTTAATCTTAGCCAATATCACGTTGTTACCGTCTTTAAGTGACCAAACGTTTGGAAAAGTTTTGAATGAACTTGTCGAAAAGTTTTGTCACAGCAATATTGAATAATTGACAATTTCCATAGCAGGTTTAAACCTTGGAACTAAGAGCTGCTCTTTTCGCTTGTTTTACTTGAATTTGTTTAAAGCTAATTTGACAGAAATTGAATTTCAGGCAACAAAATCGACCAAAAAATATATAGGGTGACTGCTAAAAAAAGGGATGGCTGGCAAAAAACTTTGCAACTTTGATTGAAATTCGAAACGGAGCAGTAAAATGGACGTTCTGTGGCATTTACTTCCAGGCCATTAAAACACAATGACACACGCGTAGGTTAAAAGAGGAGGAGTGTGGGTGGGAAGATGGGGAGGGCGGAGGAGACCTTTGTCTAAAGTTTGGGTCTAAATTTACTTGCTCATCCTTGGATTGACTTTTTTGTCGCCTCTGACACTGTGAACCCTTGTCAGCTGTACCGAGAGGGGGAGAAGTAGTGATGACTGTGCCGATAATATCAAGTCTGCCTTGTACTTAATCACGGGACTTCGCTTACAGGCTAAATGGAACGAATTCATTCAGCAGCCTTCTTACGCGCACATTATAATAATCATAATAAATCATTCGGTTTCAGCAGCAGGACCAAACAAAGCAAATTCTTTGTCCTTTAAGAGAGTCCATGAAGTGCACTTGAGATTTTTTTCTGTCTCGGATTTGCCAACTTGCTTTTTCTTCGAGATATATTTTAATCTCTATTTTATCTCCCTCTCTCTCTTAAACACACCAAAATAATGTGCCCCATTTTAACAGCAGGTGGTACTGAACCTCAACCTGAAGCTAAACCTAACGAGCAATTAGAATCCGCATGAAATAACTATGTCCGTGGCCGGCATTAAATCGTGAGTCGCCTCTCCCCGCACCTCCATTTAAAAGATTACCAAATTAATGGCTTACCATTTGGGCGGTTGTCCGAGGTTCTTTGTCTGACTTATGTTTTACGACGCCTTGTCATTTTTTATTATTAATGTGCGCCACTGGACAGTCCAAATTGTCTCCTACTTAAAGCCGATAAGCCAAACTTAAAAAATGTCGAAATTTTATCATTTCTGTCAAGAACTCATTTAAGTTTTCCCAATTTGAATGGAAGCAGAAAATAATCTTTGAAAATGGCATCAAATTGAGTTGCTTTTTTCAATGTGGCTCTGAGATTTGCCAGGAAATGAGGCAAACACATCGGCAAACGTTCTACTTCGTCATAAACAAGGACTGAGCAGCTCATCCGTTGCCTGGAAATAAAGGTAGCCACGAAATTAAATAAGTCCTGCCACACACACACAAATAGCTAAGGAGAGAGCTTCACTGAGGCTGCAACTAACAAGCACATTGACAGTCGTTAAAAGAGGACAATGACAATGAGGATAACTTGCGAGCTGGCAGTTGCCAGGATGCGAAAGACTGTGGCAACGTTTAATATATTTATGGGGAAAAGACACAGAAAGGACGATGACAAGAGTTCATGTAATAGCAGCAACACAATGCATAAAAGGTAAACTCCATTTGGTCAAAGAATAGAATACAATCAAAAGGAAGGCGGCGCTGTTATATGGGCTGTGGCTGACTTCCGTTTCCGTCAACAGGGACGCTGACTGGCGTTTCCTGTGAGTTAGCGATGTCAGACTGCCAAGACGACAGTCGGGCAGACCATTAGTCTGCTTAGTGGCTAATTTGCAAATAGAATCGAGTCAGACAATTTAATTACAGCTTCTTATTGTGCCTGAAGGTGAACACATTAAGAGAACATCTCAACACTGCTATAGAAATTCGTGAAAGAAACATTTGTTTGGCATTTGCTTGAGCCAAGGTCTTAACTCACTTACAATTCAGATTTTACTTCCAATATCAAGATGTCAGCAGACGTATGTGTATATTGGCCTTAAGGTCTTTAGTAATTCCGTTTTAATCGCACTCTTTGACTTTACTAATGCAACACACACATATAATTTTCATAAGAAAACAGAGCGTATAATTAATGCATTGAGTAGTTTGAATATTCAAAATATGAACTGGACTGACTTTCACGTTTTGCCCTGTTCAATGTAGCAAAATTCTAATTTGTAATGAATACTGAATATAAATGTGAAACCGCAGTTATGATACAGCTCTATTGAAAGCTACCAAGTGTATGTTATTACTGAGCCGTAAAACTTAAAGCTATTGAAGTATTCAAGTCAAGGCAATCGCAACGAAACAGATTAAATAAATATACTGCATTTGAAGGTGCTAAACTAGATGTTGCTCTGTATCTAGAAAAAAAATTGAAATTTTGATAAAATGGGGAAAATAGTTTCCATATACGGGAAATTAACTAGCAAATATAATATCTCTTGGTCTACTACAAAAACACAGCAGATAAACCATTACTCATACCCGTTTCAGCAACCGTATACAGGGTATAATGAAAACATTTTTATAGAATTGATTGAGTGACCATTGGACTCATCCGAATTGATGGGAGTTATGGCCATCGTTATGCCTGCAGCATGTTTACTTTACACATATTTGATTTTGTCCTTTGCAATCGTTATTGGCACTGTGACGCTTGCTTCCATTGCTGCATGAGTGATGTAGTCTACACGCCCCACCCCCTCATTCCCTCATTTTATAGGGACATGGATCGTGTTTGCTTGTCAAACAGGATGGACGGCAATTCAATTCGATGGGCAAGAATGCGTTGGTTTAGACAGCAGCCATTTTATTGAAATGGTGGACAAGCAGCATGGCAGTAAAACCTAATACATCCTTTTAAAGTGCTGCTTTAAAGCTATTCACATTTTCCCTGCATTTGTACGGAGTATTCTCACAATATATGAATTATGCTTTGAAGCTCACATTTTCGAATCGATAATATATTATTGAGTCAATATACGTCTAATTAAATGTCGATCAGGCTCTTGGCTTAAAGAATAAACTTGTGAGATATGAAGCTTCTTTTCAGCACAAATGAAATACATATTTGGGGCTATTTTACAAAATGAAGGCATAGAACAAAAGTTGACTGAAAGACTAATTTATATTTAAATACTATAACACAATATTACAGTAAAAAAAACTTTATTTTACAGTTCTGCTCGACTACTTTTTTTCCTATTTAACACACATTTGTTGTAAACCCTCGGTTATTGGACAGCAACGTTCTGGGGAATATTATTATGCTTTAAACCCGTTGCCATTTCTGAGTCGACAGTCCAGTCGAGGCCCCGCAGGGAGTCCACTTTTGTGCTGCAATTCTCTGTGGAATATGCTTTTATTTTGTTACTGGTTACTATTCTAGTGCCAGGGGGCTCGTTTCCTGTTCAAATAGTCAAACAGAGAGAGAGAGATATAGACAAAGAGAGACAGAGACGGATGACGGACGATGGAGAAGGAGAACCGGCAGACAAGCGACTGTCAAAGGATGCTGCCTTTACTTAGCTTTGGCATTAAGCGCCGCATAAAAAATCATCACATAAAAAATAAACCAATAATATATACCAACGGGGAATTTAAGTTTCCTTATTGTCAGTCATTGTAGCGAAAGTCATGCAAATATTTTCATTTTAAAGCCAAGTTTAGTGTAAAATTTTTAGGTAACTGACGTTTATATATTAAAGCATAAATCATTATTGATTACCACAGAGCCGAAGACCACCCAATTCTCAACAGACTGTGGCTAAGCCTACCAAATGATGTGCTCAGTGTTATGTTAGCCATGGCTTATGGCTTAGGTCCACGTGCTGCAATCATTTGTCATAATTTGAGCAACACAAAATCCTTTTAAAATGGTTAGAGTTAAGTGTGCCAATGATGATTTATTACAAGTACTTGTTTTCTTTATTTACTGAATGTATTTTTCAATATGCTTTCAAGTAACACCCAATATTTTGCTTGAATAGAATGTTTAGAATTTTATACAAAAAAATTTTTTGAAATTTACTAGTTTAATAAATTTACTACAGAATCCAGAGCTTGCCAATACATTACGAATGAATTTATGCACATATATATTTCTGAAGGAAAGAGTGTTTAAATATACTCTGATGGAATATTTGAACTGCAACGCTATATGAACTGTTAAACCGTTGAAAGTAGAGTAGAAGAATAGTGATAGCAGAAAAAAAGCTGAACAACATTAAAATCATTTGTGGGTTGTACAAATGTTGAACTTGCATTACCCCATACGATTGTGTACACCCTGCAACCATTAAATGGGTCGAAAAAAGTGAAAGCATGATCAAATTGGGCACATGTAGAGTCAAATAGAAAAGGAAATATACACAGAAACCATTTAGATATGCGATGAGGGTACTCGCTAGTCGAGCACAGTTGCCGAAAAGTAATTTGTTTTTCATTTTTTTTTTGTTTTTTGTTTTTTTTTTTTTTTCGGTCTCTGTTCTCAGTTGTGCTGTATACATCTGGACAAATGTTCTTTTTATGACCACCAAATGCGTGTGTAATTATGCCTCGTACTGAGCGCCCTGGGCAACATTTCAGCTGGCCACTACAAATGTGGCTGGCTGACCAAATGGTCGCGTGCTTACTGCTACATAGATATATATACATATATACAATATATGTACATTATATATACATATATATTATATATATATATATATTACATATTTGTATACATACATTTACATTGTCGCATGTTGTACATGCATTTGTGTAGCTTGGGTTTAGTGCCATTGAATTGCCCCAACAATTATTATGATGACTGATAAGCGGCACACACAGTCACACACAGTCACACACGTACAAGGCAAGTCACGCACACACACTAAAACAGCGAGGCAACATTTGGCTTGGTACGTGATGGCTGGTCATATTCTTTGCGTATACGCAGTATGGGGCATGGGGTTAACATAATGTGGGGCGTATACGTAATGCGGCATGCTTAAAAACTCAGCCAGCGCCGCGTTTAGTTGCAATGCGAGCACATGACATTTGTGGCAACATTTAGGACCGCCTCAGTTGCCTTAGCTTTTTTTGGGAGCGCCGCCCCCCCACCACATGCCACCACATGCCACCACATGCGCTTGTGTGTGTGTGTGTGTGTGTAATACACCTTGCCTCACATGAGTCTGCTCTCATTGTCATTCCATTTATGTGGCTGTGACTGCCTCACTTGGTCATGTTTCGTGCCTTTCGGGCTGCTCTGCCGTTTTTCTCCCCTTGTGTTTGTTTTTTTTTTTGTAGTTGTTGTTTCTGTATTGTTTATTATTCTTTTATTATTATCGCAACTGTGCGTTTTTGTTTGTTTACCAGCCTGCCTGGCTGCTTGTCCTTATGCGGGTGCCGTTATTTCAACAAAGCTGCAAATTAAAGACAAAGCACACACAAAACTCGCTGATGAATTGCCAGATAATTAAATATGCCAAAATGCCAAATGGATCTGTCCTTTTGTCCCTGTGTCCCTGTGTCCCTGTGGCTAACTGAAGGACACGCGCTGCAAGGGAGCACAGGTGGACAGTCTGACATCGTGACAGCGTGACAGAATGGAGCTTAGTTGAAATTAGCATTTTGAAATAAATGTCAATTGCTGGCAAATTAATTATTTTCAAAGCTTAAATCGAAATGCAAAAAAATCCAAGTGAAATTATTGAAGAGTCCACGTAACAGCGCGGAAAATTCGTTGGTGCCATCAAATAAAAGCCGTACTTTTAATTTATTAACGTTAACTGTCAACAACAAATGATGTAAAAATAATGTTTAAGCTTTATAAATAAAACAGTTTTACCTGAATTTTAATTATTTAAAGTCCCACCTTTGCGTTTAAATGTGTGATAAAGTTTATATGGGTAATGGTAATGGAAAAATTCAATAAATGTAAATTAACTTTAAAAATAGATTCTTGTTGAATACAAAAAGTATAAAATGTTTTGATAGTCAAGTGTTACTTCAAGCTAAATGGCTTATTTCTTAAATTTATTGAAGCAATTTCCAATAACTAATTGGCCACAATATTCACACAAATATCCAAGTATACTTATGGTCTTAAATAAAAGCCTTGTTGAATAAGAAAACATCAAGTAACAAGAACTACTCACTTGTCTTTTGATTGTTTATGATGCTTGAGTTGCTGTTAAAATCCAGCACTTTAATCAGAATCCAGATGACTTCGTTTGTCGCTTTTCGGTTTTGGCTCAGAAACGAGTATTTGGGTTTGAGTTGGTCGAGTATTTCGCATTAAGACCGTAAGCAAATACTTGACTTATTTTCCGTTGTGCATAATTTTAGGGCCAGGCAAGGTATTTCAGCATTTAATTAAAATATTGCGCATTCGCCACGTGGCACAACCGACAAAGTAGGTTAAACTTATGCATTCGTTATTCCGGACTATTCTGGGTTAAAAACACCTCCAAAAACGCGACCGCTGCCAGACGTGGCCACATCCCACATCAGCAACAACAACCAGCGAAAGGGCATTAAAAAAAAGTCCTCAACTGAGCACGCCAAGCCGCCTGCATATGTGTGTGTCTGAGTGTGTGTGTGTGTGTGTGTGTGTGTGTGTTCATAAAAATAGTTAATTTCACTAAAACCAAAACAATAACAGTACAGACTAAAGCCAAATTGCTTTTACTTTTACTTGGCTAAAGCGCCCCATCGGGCCAAAATGTAATAAAGTTTTTTTTTCTATAGTCCTATTTCTTGCCACACGCAGAAACAAGCCAACACACTCACACCCGGTGGGCCACGTGTATTTAGTGAACTTGTGTTATTATTATTTATTTATTACTCATTATTATTCACCAAGGCTTCAGCCCTGATTTCCTTTCATTTTCGGGTACTTTTAGTTATAATGCTCGCACCTTGATTGTACTGCGATTATATTTTTGTTCTCCTACAATTAACGTAAGATTCACAACACGTACTTTTTGCCGTTTGACATTCTGTTGCGCTTGGCTTGCAGTTCTTCCGTCTTTCGCTGGGCGCTTTTACCGCAGACGAAGCCGACAAAAAACTAAAGTTCATCAACGGTACATTTATTGGCAGCGCCTGCGTTGGCTGCGGCAGCGACGCCAACACACATTTGACGTTTGCTGAGTTTGCGCATTGAAAGCGCCTTAAAATCAAAACAAATTTAACACTTGGCTGGTGTGCGAATCAAAAAACTTATTTAAGAAACGTTTTTTTATTTTTTGTATTTTATTATTTGTATTTATAAGATTACTAATGTTGAAAGATCATCTTTTAGCTTAATATTTCTCGAATACGGCAAAATTTTGAAGCAAATCAAATTTTCAGAACCCTTTTCAAATATTCAAAAGCGCCATCTATTGTTCGGCAGTCTAACACAGCATGTATACGACTCGAAGCTAACTGCTTCGAAAACCTCATACAGTTTCCCAGTTGACGCGCATGTCTCAAAAGCGAGAGCGAGTCAAATATATGTCATGAAAACGCAGGGTTGCTTTTACACATTGGCGGAAAAGCGCTGAAATTTGAATTTAAATAATCTTAACAAATATTAAAAATTTCAGATAAGAATTTAATAGAATATTAATTCGGAAGACTTAGTATTAGAAAATATATAAAATGTTTTTAATAAGAAATAATTATAAATAGAACAAGATTAAATAAGCATTTCAGTTTTAAACACAATAAAGTTAAATAATTTTTGGGCAAGGCTTTGTATAAACTTTTGAATTAGTGAGTTTCATGATCTGGCCATATTAATTGGCTGACTTAATATTTTTAAAGTATAGCGTTTCCTAACATATAACAACAACCTATCACATATAATAACTGTGCACCACTTAAGCTAATGACTCCTACAAAACTAAACAATAAATATCAGATCCTAATATTAATTGACTCCTCGCTTAGGAGTCTGCTGGGGTTATTCTCATTCGCCACGCATTCTTGATCATATCCGCCGCCTTCTCGGCAATCATGATGACAATCGCATTCGTGTGACCAGCCGGCACATGCGGCATAATAGAAGCATCTGCCACGCGCAGATGTTGAATGCCATGAACTCTCAGCTCCGGATCAACAACAGCCGTAGCATCCGTCGAAGGACCCATCTTGCAGGTGCCCGACTGATGCTGCAAACTGGAGCCGTAGAGGCGCAGACAACAACGCCAATAGTCATTGCTGGCAAAGATCAGGTGCTCACAGCCGGGAAAAGGACGCGCATGGAACCGCGTGCCAATCTTCTTCATCGACTTGGTGCGTGCCAGCTGCAGAATCTGCAGGAGAAATCACCAGAGAGATGTTGTAATGAATACTAATTTCAATGTCGAATATATCCAGAGTATATGTTCCTCGTCAAATCATAAATATGCTCTTATATTTATGGTGTAAAATTACCATTTTAATGCCCTCGATCATGGCGCGGACATCGTCCGGATGCTGCATAAAGTTAGATTCCATGCGTGGCCAGTGGAAGGGATTGCGAGTGCGCAGCGAGATGCGGCCCGTGCTCTTCGGCCGGAGCAGCACTGGGACCAGTCCAAAGGTTTCCTTGTGCTGCATATCTCCATACATTTTCTGATAGAACTCATCCGTGATACCGAGTAAATCCCGCAAAGTGCCAAAGCGATCGCCGCTGAGGGAGCCAGCGCCCAAGACAAGCTCCATATCTGCATAGTCCTTAGCTGCGTCATAAGAGATCCAAAGTTAGTTAAGCACGGTTGAGAGAACGAAGAGATGAGTTCTCACCAAAGCTGGAACTTGGGGTGCGCACAAAGGCGAATGCTTCGGCACCTCCTGGAATCGTATAAGGTCCTTGGCCGGCAAAGATGTAGCGAAAGATATCCGTGGGATTGAGCAGACGTGCATCGTTCACTGTGGAATCATTTACCGTAAACACCAGTCCGTTGAGTGTAACGTGATCCTGCAGATTGTAGCCAACGGGCAGGTCCTGCATCACATCAATGCTATGCTCCTCCAGATGAGCACGCGGACCCACGCCCGAAAGCAGCAACAACTGCGGACTGGCAATGGCACCTGCAGATAAGATGACCTCCTTGCTGGCACGCACCACGAAACGCTGGCGCTGCTTGGTGAACTCCACCCCGACCGCCACCTTGGTGCTGGGATCAATGAGCAACTTGGTCACCCAGCTCTTCATCGATATGTGCAGATTGCGTCGCTGGAGCACCGGCTGAATGAAGGCCTTGCTGGTGCTACAGCGTCTGCCCTGCCGTATGGTTGCCTGGGCCCGGGCAAAGCCCATCAACTGCTCCCCATTCGAGTCCGTTATGTCGTAGCCCAGCTCGCGACTCGACTTGAGGAAGGCCTTCAACGGTCGCGACTTGTAGTCCGTATACTGCACATCCAGCACTCCGTTCCGTCCATGATACGGCGACTTGTACAGATCGGGAATGCCAATACGCTCGGATTTCTTAAAGTACGGCAACACCTCCTCATAAGACCAACCCGTATTATTGGCCGCCGCCCAGCCATCGTAATCACGGCGATGTCCACGCGTGTACAGCATAAAGTTGATCAGTGAAGTGCCACCGACGCCGCGTCCCTTTGGCCAGTTGCAGACTCCGTTGCGCAGACCCTGGCAGGCGTTGGGTGTCGCGTCCGCCTTGTAGCCCCAGTTGTAGCGCGTCGTTTGGGTCAATGCCGCCGTTAGCGGCACATCGCTGATGAATGTCTCCTGGTCGCCGGCCTCCAGCAGCAGGACGCGAGCCGTGCTAATCTCGCTCAGACGATTGGCCAGCACACAGCCCGCCGAGCCGGCGCCAACAATGATGAAGTCATATTCCGGCAGAAAGGATGTGGTGTCCGGTATGCGTGTGTTCAGCAGCGATGTCTCGAAATCGCGCACAAGATCGACCAGCAGCTGGCAGCGGCTGCATTCCAGGCTCAAACAAAATATCAGCAAATATCCCAATCGCATCTTCAATATTATGTGCAACTTTAAACAGAACAAAATTTGGCTAGTGTAAAGTAATCATTGCATATTTAATTTCAGCTCTAAAAATCTATATATAAAGTTCTTATTGTAGCTAACATTTGAAGTTCGCATTTCTGGATTATTTTCAGTGTAGGCATATTCTTTAATTGAATTAAGCACAGCATTAACACTTCTTAGATACTTTTCAGCTAGAACATGTTAATTGCAAACGACCTTCGATTTTATTTGCAACAACTCAGATGTTTATGGTCCACTGCATTGTTCGCACCCACAGCTACCGAAATTCTTTGTTATCTGGTAATTATTTATTTTTTAGCTCAAGTTCAACGAGTTGCCGATTACATCGATTCACGAAACGAGCTGCCAATATAAACAATGTTCATGCAAAAAGTAAGAAACAAGAAAGCAAAACAATAACAAACATATATATATATATATATATATATATATGGAAACCGGTTCGCGATCAAAACAGAAAAACTGAAGAAGTAACCAAAGCGAAATTCACAAAATAATTCGAGCGCAATCCAAGCAAAAATGTTGACCGTTGACGTTGACCCATAAAACGAACGCGGATAACCATTACAGATACTCGGTCAAAATCAGGAAAATATAAGCAAAATGTATAAAATCAATAAAATTAAAATAAGAAAATATTAGAACAACAACTGCTAAATACTCTATTAAGGATTTGGATTCAAAAATACTAAGAGAGGCAAGGCTTATAATAATATATTAATAAAATTATTTTCAATTCATCATTTGTAATAGTTTATTCTTCTAATTAAAGTTATTACCATTTTCTTGTGTGTATTTATATCTATATATTTATATTGGATTAAACTACATTTAATTTGTAACAGCATTAGTGCCATAGCTACTATACTCCTCTAGAGCACAAAAGAGGTAAAAAAAAAAGTTGTGGGCGCGCTGTGATTCCGAAAATTACTTTATATGCAAATTAAAATGGGTTTTTTTTAACATTTAGGCAAAAATTGCACAAATAAAAATAGGAGAGAAAAAGAGTGGAATTTCAATTAACCCCAATACATTGTAGACCAAAAATGTATATAAGGCTTGGTAACTGGTTTCGTATTGCACATATAACTTTTCATATCGAGATCCGTTTACAACTGTCATTGTCTCAGCACAATTAGTTCTACGTGCACAGCCTTCAATAGGCTTTTGTCACTCACACACACATTGTAAGCGCAACTTCTTTTGTCTTTTAAATTCAAGAAGAGCCCATTAATAACCGGTCATTGTACAACGATCGGTCCCCAGTACACAGAACTGCCCTACCTCAACGACTCAAAGGGTTATGTGCCAGCGAAGGGCGCTCTGCTCGTTAAAGTTCTGCTTGTCTGTCCAAGGAGAAACAGGTTACACTCAACTTACTACTTACACAAGTAGTAACATGTCACAAAAACAATTTTTTACAAGTGATCATTATTTATAGCACACTCATTTTTCAATCAGCGATAATTGCACCGCTTTGCCACATGCCGCTTGACCCTAAATTATTAATATGCCCCGACATTGGGCTTATTAACTGTGTCCAATTAGCCAAACTTATCCACTTATGACTGCTACCGAGACAAATTCTTGAATGGTGTCATGATGGCATAGAGCATATGCAACTTTAAGATCTATATTTATAGATATGTATATAAAATGCAATTCCCAATTTATTTCTGTTTTTTTTTTTTAATTTGTAATATTCACTTCTTAATTGAAATATTTCAATTGAGTCAGTCAAACAAGAACGTTAAAATATTTTCATTTCATGCACTCAATTTCTGACGAAACGTTGCCACAAATCACATCATGACTCTTTTTGGCCACCACAAATAGTCACATGATGTAAACAATATTTGGCCGATAAAATAAAAAATCACATATATTAGACACATGCTGTGCAGCAATTGCGAAAAATAAACACACTCTCGCAGATCCGGCTCAAATCAATTAATTCGCTTTTTATGTTGTGAAATTCTAAACACGTTTTCTGATGCTGTTTGCATGCTTAGAATGCACTTACGCAATGGGCGCGTTGCTCTCCTTATTCGATACACCAGAGCTATATATTGTTTTCGATATATTTGTACTATACTTTTTTCGCTATTATTATTGTTTTTTTTTTTTTGTTGCAATCAGTTGAAATTCGACAGCTTCTGCGCATGCGCGCGCTTTGCTGTCCGCTGGTTAAATGAATCGCAGCTGCCGCCGCATGCAGCGATGAAGCCTATGCGGGACGACTCAAGACAGATAGTTGCGGCGGTTAAGTCGGTCAGTTTAGAGGGCTACGTTTGGGACAACACGCAGCCAGTTGCCCCATTAGCCGAATACCACTGGCCGGACCAAGAGTTACAGTTGTTGTGCCGTCTCTTTGGCGTGATCGATTTCAAGTTCATCGCGTGAACTTGCAAATTTCAGGCGATTTTATTTACGTTTCGCTTTAAACTATTTTCGGTATCTTTGTTTTTGCCCCGTTTCGCCAGTTTCGGCCATTCACGTTGTGTGTTTTGCGTTAGTCATAGCCAAAAGATTTGAATATTTGGACTGATGTTTGATTAGCAGCTTTTTTGTGCTCGTAATCTATCCCCAGCCAAACTATGCGATAATCAAAATATTGGTGCTATCCTATTAGCATTCAGTTGCGAACAAATAAAACTATGATCTGTAAATTAAACTTCCGCCATTTAGCCATGTTTGCTCTGCCAACTCAACTGTTGTTTACCATTCAAGTTCAATGTCATGAATTGCGGCGCTACTTGTATCTATGCAGTTAAGTGGTCAAATGACTTCATGCTACAACGATTACATATATAAGTGACAGCAATATAAATTTGCATTCGAACAACATTAAATTCCTATTCATTAATGGCAAGACAGGCAACAACAAATACTTGTGAGAGTCTTTAGCTTAAGCTTCATTTGGTCAGATTTCCAATTTATGCTGCTTTTGTTGCCACTTTCATCATCGATTTTGCCGCATTTGTGATTCGCAAATGACCTTCAGTACCGGCGTGGCAACCATATAGTTTTTTGTATATGTATGTGTATATGTATATTATAAATTTATATATAAGCGTAAATATTTTCCGTAGGTTTAATATCTAAAATTCAAACAAATTGTTGCATTGTGCATTTGAGCGGCTCGCGCGCCTTTGTTTAAATCTTAAACGTTCGTTCATATTTGATGTTTGTACAGATTTTATGCATATTCATTTTGCATGACTTGGCAACTGTAAAATTGACTGATGTTCGATTTTAATCAAGTGCACATACTGGCAATTGCTCAGCTCACAGCAGTCGATAGCTATAGTTGTAAATACCTCAAAAGATTAAACAAAACGCTAATAATTAAATTTCAAACGCTAAACAATAAAAAACGAATGTGTCTGCTATTTGATTAAGTGTCAAAAAGTGATAGTTACTTGTTAATTTGCCAATAGCGCTAGATGAATAAGCAATTTTGGTAAGCGACTTGCAAATAAACAAAAACAAAGAAACAAAATAATGAAGGAAAAAAGGAAATAAAATTACAAATAAATAAATAATGTATTTCGATTGCCCAAGAAGCGGAATTCACACATCTAAATATGAAATGCTTGAGCAGAAAAGCTAATATTTAAACATTATTCCTTCTAGATGTCTGGCTTCTATAACTAACTACTCACATTCTATTTCGGTCATGGTTTGTCCTCTCAATTGTTTTCAAATTGTATTTGTGAATTTGCATTTACGTTTAACAAAGTAAATATGCCATAGACAAACACAAATACTCGTGATTTTTGAATTAATGGCATAACAAGGACGATCTCTCGCTACCCGGGTTGATTTCATAATATTTTCCAAGCAGCATCAAATATTTGCGTGCTTTTTGCACATGCTAATTCTCTAACTAAAGTCTGTCAATGCAATTCAGTTATTAGTTTAAACTTGTTGACTTCTGAAATTAAAATTGTATTTAGTTTTATGCATTCGACACGCCACATTTGTCATTGAGAGTGCATTGTCCATGAGAGTTGCTGATTTAGCACTCGGGAATCAGTAATACAAAATAGACCACTACACCAAAAAAAAAATTGGGCAATAATAAATATCCGTACTCTAATCGGTCAACCAAGTAAGCAACTAGACAATGACCTTGTCAAGGTTAATTCAAAACATCCGCTAATGTCTTGATGTTAACAATTTTCGAGTGACCACTGGGTATCTGAGCAACATTCACACGCTACCTGATTTCTATAAAAAATTACAGTCACAAACACTAAGTAAATTATGGAAAGGCACAGACGCAAGTGGAGCTCATCTTCAAATTTGAAGACGTGACAAACATTCTCAAACATAAAGGTCCCCTTGGCATCAAGAGCTCGGTGTGCTTGAATTTAATGTCTGGACCCTGTAATTTGTGCGATGGTCGCAATTCACGAGCCTAACACCAAATGCCGTGTTTAAAAATGAAGACGTGAGCAGCGCACATAAAAGCCACACCATGCCCAATAAAACTCAAAAGAAAAATGCCTATAAAACTAATAACAACTTCGAAAAACAAGGCAAATGTCAAATTGTTTGGTAAAATGATTCGCATATCTGGCGGCAATTGAGCCAAAAATAAGCCAGAGACCGGAGACAACGAGAAAAGCGCAGTGTCGAAAAACGCTGAATGGCACTCAAAAGGCTTTTTGGTCATGAGCAGATGTCGCGCTGGGGAGCGGATTAATTGAATGGACTTGAAACAATTGAAGTGTAATTTTATATTGAATGGCAAGATAAGATGCGAGATGTGTAAAGTGTGCAGCACGCGAAGGGGCATTCCAGAAATGAAGCATGCCTAATTCGTAGAGCACACTTAGTTTTATGAAATTAATGTCAGGTCTTTACTGAGGGATATTATATATCTTCTTTGCATAAATTATAGCTTGCAAATTAGACTCAAAAATTAAGTGAAATGACATACGATCATTAAATCACATATCAAAAACCTTTACTGCATCTTCGAAGTTGGCTTACGCTTTTGGGAACACGCTGCGTAATTTATTCATGATTCATGACTGAGTCGACAGGCTGAACGTCAACTTTTTGAAACGGTCTTTGAACGCTTTGATTGGTGTTATTGACACGACCACTGAGTGTGCGTCTTATGGCTTTTTTTTTGATACGATTGATATAAATATAAATATAAATATAAATATAAATATAAATATAAATATAAATATAAATATAAATATAAATATAAATATAAATATAAATATAAATATAAATATAAATATAAATATAAATATAAATATAAATATAAATATAAATATAAATATAAATATAAATATAAATATAAATATAAATATAAATATAAATATAAATATAAATATAAATATAAATATAAATATAAATATAAATATAAATATAAATATAAATATAAATATAAATATAAATATAAATATAAATATAAATATAAATATAAATATAAATATAAATATAAATATAAATATAAATATAAATATAAATATAAATATAAATATAAATATAAATATAAATATAAATATAAATATAAATATAAATATAAATATAAATATAAATATAAATATAAATATAAATATAAATATAAATATAAATATAAATATAAATATAAATATAAATATAAATATAAATATAAATATAAATATAAATATAAATATAAATATAAATATAAATATAAATATAAATATAAATATAAATATAAATATAAATATAAATATAAATATAAATATAAATATAAATATAAATATAAATATAAATATAAATATAAATATAAATATAAATATAAATATAAATATAAATATAAATATAAATATAAATATAAATATAAATATAAATATAAATATAAATATAAATATAAATATAAATATAAATATAAATATAAATATAAATATAAATATAAATATAAATATAAATATAAATATAAATATAAATATAAATATAAATATAAATATAAATATAAATATAAATATAAATATAAATATAAATATAAATATAAATATAAATATAAATATAAATATAAATATAAATATAAATATAAATATAAATATAAATATAAATATAAATATAAATATAAATATAAATATAAATATAAATATAAATATAAATATAAATATAAATATAAATATAAATATAAATATAAATATAAATATAAATATAAATATAAATATAAATATAAATATAAATATAAATATAAATATAAATATAAATATAAATATAAATATAAATATAAATATAAATATAAATATAAATATAAATATAAATATAAATATAAATATAAATATAAATATAAATATAAATATAAATATAAATATAAATATAAATATAAATATAAATATAAATATAAATATAAATATAAATATAAATATAAATATAAATATAAATATAAATATAAATATAAATATAAATATAAATATAAATATAAATATAAATATAAATATAAATATAAATATAAATATAAATATAAATATAAATATAAATATAAATATAAATATAAATATAAATATAAATATAAATATAAATATAAATATAAATATAAATATAAATATAAATATAAATATAAATATAAATATAAATATAAATATAAATATAAATATAAATATAAATATAAATATAAATATAAATATAAATATAAATATAAATATAAATATAAATATAAATATAAATATAAATATAAATATAAATATAAATATAAATATAAATATAAATATAAATATAAATATAAATATAAATATAAATATAAATATAAATATAAATATAAATATAAATATAAATATAAATATAAATATAAATATAAATATAAATATAAATATAAATATAAATATAAATATAAATATAAATATAAATATAAATATAAATATAAATATAAATATAAATATAAATATAAATATAAATATAAATATAAATATAAATATAAATATAAATATAAATATAAATATAAATATAAATATAAATATAAATATAAATATAAATATAAATATAAATATAAATATAAATATAAATATAAATATAAATATAAATATAAATATAAATATAAATATAAATATAAATATAAATATAAATATAAATATAAATATAAATATAAATATAAATATAAATATAAATATAAATATAAATATAAATATAAATATAAATATAAATATAAATATAAATATAAATATAAATATAAATATAAATATAAATATAAATATAAATATAAATATAAATATAAATATAAATATAAATATAAATATAAATATAAATATAAATATAAATATAAATATAAATATAAATATAAATATAAATATAAATATAAATATAAATATAAATATAAATATAAATATAAATATAAATATAAATATAAATATAAATATAAATATAAATATAAATATAAATATAAATATAAATATAAATATAAATATAAATATAAATATAAATATAAATATAAATATAAATATAAATATAAATATAAATATAAATATAAATATAAATATAAATATAAATATAAATATAAATATAAATATAAATATAAATATAAATATAAATATAAATATAAATATAAATATAAATATAAATATAAATATAAATATAAATATAAATATAAATATAAATATAAATATAAATATAAATATAAATATAAATATAAATATAAATATAAATATAAATATAAATATAAATATAAATATAAATATAAATATAAATATAAATATAAATATAAATATAAATATAAATATAAATATAAATATAAATATAAATATAAATATAAATATAAATATAAATATAAATATAAATATAAATATAAATATAAATATAAATATAAATATAAATATAAATATAAATATAAATATAAATATAAATATAAATATAAAATATAAATATAAATATAAATATAAATATAAATATAAATATAAATATAAATATAAATATAAATATAAATATAAATATAAATATAAATATAAATATAAATATAAATATAAATATAAATATAAATATAAATATAAATATAAATATAAATATAAATATAAATATAAATATAAATATAAATATAAATATAAATATAAATATAAATATAAATATAAATATAAATATAAATATAAATATAAATATAAATATAAATATAAATATAAATATAAATATAAATATAAATATAAATATAAATATAAATATAAATATAAATATAAATATAAATATAAATATAAATATAAATATAAATATAAATATAAATATAAATATAAATATAAATATAAATATAAATATAAATATAAATATAAATATAAATATAAATATAAATATAAATATAAATATAAATATAAATATAAATATAAATATAAATATAAATATAAATATAAATATAAATATAAATATAAATATAAATATAAATATAAATATAAATATAAATATAAATATAAATATATAAATATAAATATAAATATAAATATAAATATAAATATAAATATAAATATAAATATAAATATAAATATAAATATAAATATAAATATAAATATAAATATAAATATAAATATAAATATAAATATAAATATAAATATAAATATAAATATAAATATAAATATAAATATAAATATAAATATAAATATAAATATAAATATAAATATAAATATAAATATAAATATAAATATAAATATAAATATAAATATAAATATAAATATAAATATAAATATAAATATAAATATAAATATAAATATAAATATAAATATAAATATAAATATAAATATAAATATATTTGAAGTTATTGTTGTTTCTATTGAAATTTGCAGTGAATAAATAAACGTCGATATTAATTGTTTCACTTCAATAAAATGAAATTTATTTAAAATTTGTATTTTGATTATTCAAGTTTTTCTCTATTTACTATAAATTGATTATTATAACATTTAGGGAAGTAGAAAATTAAAAAGAAATGTTATAATATTATAAATATATGGGAGTGAATTTAGATTTAAGAATTCCAATAAGTTATGCTTGAACTGTTTTGGTTTTCATGTGAATTTATGATATAGTATATTAATTATTGGTAATGAATTCTGACGATCAATTAATTACGTATATTGGCTTCCTACGCTTAGTTTTAATAAATAAATTGCTTGGCATTGAAATTTCTTTGTTAACTTAATGCAACTCTTTGTATAAAGCGTAAAGCGTAATAGTTGGAAAATGATTATGCCAGATGTATCTTTTGTGTAAACCTATAGCACTAATATATATTACTTAAACTTTTAAATATGTATTTATGAATTAATTGTTGGATGTACAAAATGTTGAACATAAACATACTTAGTAACTACATAAAAGTATTTCATTCTTGACATTTCATATTTGTTATAAATATTTTGATGTATATCTTTATGCATTATTTCTGATGTTTGTTTTGTTTATATTCAAATATTAAACTTACACTTGTTATTTCTTTAATGTAATCAGTACGAATTGCTCAAAACTCAATCCCGCGTGTCACAAAAATCATCCATTGGAAGCAAAAATGTTATTATTTTTAAACAAACTTGAATTTAGAGATATTTTCTTCTTTTATTTTCTGATTGCAAACGGTATGTTTTTTGATATCTTTTATTCGCATTCCTGCGAATCCTACAATATTATTTTAATTCTTTCGAGTCGAATGTATTTCTGTGACACATTGAAACGCGGCATTTTCCGGCAGACACCCAAAAGTATGCAGCAGTTTTTGAATTGTATATCGCTTAGTGGCGCAACAACATGTTGCTCATTTTATTGGCCGCGTCCGCTTTGGACGTGATTTTCTCACGAAAATGCCTATTCTCGGGATTGGCCAGCACCGAGGCAATGAACTCGGATGTCTCCAGCTGCAGCTGTGCCAATCGCTTCTGCAGCAATTTATTGCGCTGCACCAGCCTGATGGTCTTAACGGCTATGGAGAGCAGGCCTTCGTTATGTGTGTGGTATTGTTGCTGCTGCTTAATAGGCTCGAGGGCAAACTCATAGCCACTGTCACCATCGCTCTGATCCTCCTCCTCCTTCTCATCGTCATCGTCATCGTCCTCCTCCATGCTTGAAACATGATCACAGTGTTTGGCTATTGATGTCTTACTATTTGCATTGCCACCGCAGTTGCTGCTATTAATGTTAGCAGCTGTGGGTTGTAATACTGTTTTAATATTGTTGTTGCTGCTTTTGCTACAGCTGCTGCTACTGCTGCTGCTACTGCTGCTGGTACTGCTGCTGCTGCTGCTAGTGCTGCTGGTACTGCTGCTGCTGCTGCTGGTACTGCTGCTGGAATGTATGCGTGCTATCTGCGTGCTCGTCTCATCGCAATCATCGCACTCCATGAGCTCCACTTGCTTTGACTTTGTCTCCCCACCAGCTCCACTCGATGCTGATGTCACGCGTTTCGCCTGCTGTTGCAGTCTGTGTGGCAGCCAGACGCCACGGCGGTGTGGCAAACGACCCGCAGAGTTCGTCGAACCTTTGGCAACTGCAAGAATAAACAAAAGAAGATGTTTAGCTGCGGTCAAATTTCAATCAACTTGAGAAGCACAAGTAGAATATAAATCACAAGCTCTGCGCACAGTGGTACAATTTCGAAAATAATTCGCTTATCAATGACTCAAACCATCTAGCCCCTTAAGTATGCCATATCTTATTTTGTAGCTATAAAAAGTCAAGTTTTTTATTTAGCTTCACTTTAGACATGTAAAACTTTAATGAGCTTTTCAAAAATAGAAACAATATGCAATATACAATTAATAAATTATAAAAGTATAATTAATAAAATCAATATAATGAATAGGAATGCAATCATGAATATGTAGTTGGCAGAGCTAATCACCAATTTAAAATGTCAGCTTGATTGCTTGGCTTTTGCTTATCAGTCAACAAACGTGTCGCCTGCTCTTAACCATGTGTTTGTGTTTTGTGTTTTGTGTGTGTCACAAAACGTGACCACAGCTGGGGCCAGCTGTCGAGAAGCGACATCGGCGCTTCGAATCAATTTGCAACAATAGTCAGGGAGCACATGGCCAATGCAAAGCGCTTTGCTAAACACGCTTGGACAGCTCAAATCATGGGCAACTCACACACTGCAGTCGAATGCAGTTACGAGCACCCACAGCAAGCAGATGTACAAATATTTGACAGAGGCAAGAGTAAGGGCATCAGCAGCCACTGGCGCGACTAAAGCTCAGGCAACTCCAACAGAAATCCAATTCCAATTAGCATTTCCGCGACGGTGTCTATGGTCAGGGTCAGTCCGCAGCTCGATAGTGTCGTTGCGGAGCAAATGGCTCAGCACATTCGTATCCGCGAATCCATAACAAAGTAAGAGCAAGTGCCGCTGTCAGAACTGGGTCTATCTGGTCGCATTCAGCGTTCTGTTTGCATTTCGCATATAAAGCATTTACTGATACGCAGCACCAGTGCAGTGAAACGTGAGAGCGGCACAAGGGCATTTTACCGGTGTGAAGGGGTAATTATGACATGTTGTCAGCAAATGGGTAACGTGGCCTGTGTGTTTGAGGGTGACGCATTGAAAGCATTACACAAATCGAGAACGTAAATAGCACGTCAGCAAATGGGCATCGATTTACGATGTACTTACAAAATAATGATTAAGTAATATCTTTAATAAAATGATTTACACTTAACTAAGCTGTAAATTGCTCCAAAATAAATATGTCTAAGCAAACAGAGGAATTGTGTTGCGATACCGCAATATATCCTTCAATATAATAATAATCCCAAACCATAAATGCACCCTGTTCAATCTTACAATGGTCCGATATCGAGAAGATAGATAGAGGTAAGGACGTGGACAGACATGTACGCGGTACCCATCGTGACCGTAATAAAACCTTCCGCGATAAAAGTTCACCGAACTGATAGGATAATGAGTCTAGACGCATTAGCATTAGCAGCAGTAAATGTGTATCTAGATAATGTTCTTAGTTGGATAAGAATAATAGTAGATAGCTTTAAAATAATTTGGAAGTTTTCAGTAAACCTGTCGAAGCATTTCGGCAGCAGTCCATGTTCGATGCTTAATCAAAGTCGTCGTGTTAAATGATTATTATTACAACGATTATTATTAGAACACAGCTTCGTGAGTTAAATACACCACATGCATTCGATGACTCTATTTTATTTAATTTAGCCCAGATTGCCACCTGTGGATGCCCCCAAGTGTTGCGCCCAACATACATATGTATAAGCGTTTCCCAATGCGTGTTCTTGCCATGTGCAAAGCGATGCGGCAAACGTAGGCATTCAAATTGAATACGGAAATGTTCAGTTTACTGTTGTTGTCATTGTTGTTGTGGTTTTGTCGTTGATGTTGTTATTCACCTTCACCCCTCCAAGGCCTGCTGGCCCCCCAACAGCTGCTAGTGTGTCGCGTTTACTTCCTTCAACGATACATTCCGTCGCTCTTCTCATCGACTTATGCAAGTGGCAAGATGAAGCGAGGCAAGACGAGACAAGACGAGACAAGATGAGGCACGGCACGGCAAGGCGAGACGAGGTGAGGCGAGGCGAACTTCCCCACCCCCGTAGCACATGCAATCGACTGCGCAACGCCTATGAGCATTTATCTACTCATTGTCAGGCCGGCCTTGATTACGTGTGCAGGCCCTGGGTGTTAGCTATGAGCTCTGTGGTGTCTGAGATGCCTATGGCGTCTGTGGCGCCTGTGGGTTTGCTGACGTGCGCACACGTGCCAACCACACACACAAAATTAGTTACAATTTATGCTTAATTAAAGCAAACGACGTTCAAGCCATGTCATTAGGCATTGCCAACAGAATCTGATTCAATTTCTTTCTAAATGCACGCCATTTGTTGTCACAACAGACGTCCACAAATAGATCACGCTTCCACACAAATCAGAGGCATATTTGTGGGCCAAGAAAATATATAAATAATTTAGCAAACTTCGAGAAATGTTCGATTTTAGATTTTCTAAATTTTTTGAAAATGCATTTTACTTATAATTTTAAAAATATTGAAGAGATTAATAAAAATAAAAAGAATTTATTTTTAAATTTCTTCCACTATCCAAACATTTTTTTAGTTTGATATATACAATTCGAACCACAATAAAATTCGGTGAATTCGCAAATGTATATTTGAAAATATTTCTATCAACACGTATCCCAGTGTGCAATAACCAGATCGTTACGTTGTCATTGGCAGGGGCGAATGAGGGGAGGCTAGAGTTTTATAGACGCCTGCACGTGGCTTTGTCACACCCATTTAGCAGTCGACATTTTAACGTGTTGCTGGAAATTAGCAGGAAACACAAACCAAAAACAAATAAATAAAACGAGTCATAACTTTCTATATGACTACATGCTCGACTCGAAAACACCCTTTACTCTACCAACAAAAATAACAAACAAAATTAGCGGAAAAATAATTAATGTTTAAAGTTCTGCAGAATAACACGATAAGATATGGTTACATTTGCGCGTACACATATCTAAAAAGTTTCCGTTCATATAGTCGAAGCGGTTTTTTCATAGGGTATAAGAAGAAAAATCACTTGGAATGAATTGCACTTAAGATGGCACCAATAAAACCAGGAACAATAACAACAAATACGGCTACAAAAAGTCAGTCACGTCAGCAAAACCAAAAAAAAAAGCAGCCGCTTCAATGTGGGAAAAGTGTAAATAAGCTAGCAAAAGTAGTACAGTTATATCAACAATAAACACAAAGGCAACAAAATAAAGGTTACGACACTCACACGAAATGTTTCTTGTGAAAATATATGCTTATCCAATATTTATGCTATATTCTCTTGTGCTCATTCAGACATTCGAAACGCTTGCGTTGCTTTTATTAGCTTTTCTGAAAATATTGAGTGCTAGAGCAGTTGGTCAATTAGTGTCATATAATGTTTGAGATTGATAATTAATAAAGTTGCAATGTGCTAATGTTCAACTATATCTTTGAGCAAAGTGCAAAGAACGATGGATTTTCATTCAATGTTAATGATTTTCAGATATAGGAAAATCACTCAAAACGCAAAATAAAATATTCTTTTCATTATTGCCATTTGAACGGGTTGAACAAGAGTCGATTTTCAGTTAATTGATTTCATCAGCAGATTACGCCAACTGCTTTTATTAACCATTTGCCATACTTAGCTAATATCTGATGACAATTAATAAGACAAAAGTAAATTTTATAATTATAAAATTCTATTAAGTGACATAAACACAATCCTCCAACCAAAGTTCGCAGAACATAACAGCTGAATAACAAAGCAGCTAATCAAGCTGGATTATTTCAAGTAGCTCTTAGCTTTTAAACGGTTAATTTTCGAGCCAAAAAGTTTTATTTTTAGCCCACTTGAGCTGGTTGATGCATAGGCTAACGCGAATACCAAATGGAATTGCCTGAAGTTGCAGTCAACGACAATTGGCATTCACTTATTGACTGTCGGGTCATGTGGGGTTAGACTGCTTATATAAATGTTGCTTACAGGAAACAACTGGCTGCATTGCTGACGCAAATTGTTGCCATAACAAAGTCGTGTGTCAAAGCAATCAGCCACTGCAAAGACAACATGCGACAACATGCAACTGGCAACACGTGAAGCGTACGTACAACATTGGAACACGTGTTTCGGTGTAAGTATTTGTGGAGATAGCTAACAGATATGCTTGCCCAAGCTTACATAAATTAATTAGACCTGTTCAAGTAACGTGAGGGCCAGTTTGAAGAGCGTACACAAAAAATGGAAAACACAACAAACAACAATGACAAGATTCCAAGTTCAGTTCATATAACATATGCGCCCTGTGGGAAAGTCAAGAATTTTACTCACTATATCTCAGCACGGAACTAGTCTGTGTGGCTCCAGCCTCTGACGAGGAAGCTGTTGAAGCATTTGCGTGTGCCACGCCCATGTTGCTGCGTCGTCGCGCCTCCTTCTCGGAGCAGACTGTGGGCGCCATTGGAACTGCAATCAAAGCAAAAAATGCTAAATTAATTGGCTAACAAATTGATTAATTGATTGATGCCCAAGTGTCAAACCCACCCATAACAATAAATTAAAATTAATTTAATAATAAGGCCACGAGTTCAATAAACCTTCAGCTTATCAATTGGTGGTCCAAATACATTGCCCAACAGTTTAAATATAATTAAATGAGGCACGTGGCCAAAATTCAAAGATTAGAGAAAAACAGCAATATGAATTTCTAAGTATTTGCCATTATTTCGTATTTGCAGGTAGATCAAACCAAACATAAGCTTGTCCTATCTAACAAAAATTAGAAATTCGGTATTAGTTTCAGAATCACATTAAATCATAATTTTTTTAATATAATATCTTTTTTGTGTTGGGAGTCATTTATTAACGAATTTCTTAAGTAAATGAATTGAGTTTTAAACATTAGTTTCTAAGCAGTGCTAAACGTCTAAAATATTATTTAATATTGTCATTCAGCTATTAATCTCTATGAATTTACAGTACATTACTCATTCAGCAAGATGAGCGACTTGTGCCCAGAATTCCCAAAACTAAAGTCGTAACCAGCTGAAGCTGAAGCACTTAAAGCAACTACAACAGCAACATCAACAGCAAATTGTCGGAATGTGCCCAAAAGCAGCTGAAACTCATTAGCCATTTCTTGAATTGGAGCACAGACCAGGGCCAAGTCGGGGCAGTTAGCATTGCTTGCGTGCCAATTTCGTAAAAGGTAAACAACAAAATAGTCACAGTCCCAGACATGAATTGCATGATGTAACCCCCAGAGAAATATGTATGTAGAATTGAGAGGCAACAATTTGACGCTCATGCAAATTGCTAAAATGCGCGGCTCAGTTGTCGTTGGCATTGTGTGTTGGCCTGTCAGAAAGATGAGCCCCAGGCAGCCTCTGCCACCCCGTCAAATTCTAATTCAAATTGAAAATCCCAAAAAGAAGAATAAGCAGAAGAGGAAGAAGAAGAGCAAGAAGACAAAGATGACGACGAAGAAGAGCAAGAGGGGCAGCAAAGATGCTATTGTCGGCACGTGTATCTCTTGAGTGTAATTACATTTGGAAAGTGTGCGACCAAGAGGCATTTTCATTTTAAATACTTGTGGGCTATGTAGAGCTTTTTGTGGGCTGTGTGTGGGGGTTGTGTGGGCGTGGCATTTACTAAGAGGATTTTAGAATGCCTTCAGAACTTTATTGCTGTATTGTCGATGCGCAAATATGAGTAGCTGAAATTACATTTCAGTATTTATGTGTTCTGCCATTCAACACATCCGGCAAAATACGAAACATTTTTCTCATAGCTCATAGGCCCGTCGGCTAAGCCATCATTTTAACCACAACCCTGCATCAAATCTTACAAAAAGCGAGGCTCAACAAACAACAAATAGTCCCTGTGGCATATTTGACGTGCACGCGCTATTCTCTCAATTCCCTCGGCTCTGGCCAGGCAGAGGGATGGGCGAGTGGGTCGGACAGGCTGCAAGAGATTTGGAGGTAAGCTGAGTCGTATTCACACCAGCCATAAGCAAATGAATCGGCTATGCGAAACTGAAACTGAAACTGAAGCTGAACTGAACTGCCTTGCTCGACTCGCTAATACACTTTTATACAATTTAGTTTGGCAAGTATTCAAATTGATTACTTAATATTTTTACAATAATACATTTGCTTTCTCTATGATTACTGTTATGTGAATCGCATCAAAAAGTTATTGTGTTAAATTGAATTTAGATTTGTTGGCAGCTGAAACTGTTATATTTTCGATGCCTTAGTCGGCAGACTCTGTTCAGTAGATATCGCTTACATAAGTAGAAATAAGAAAAAAGGTTATAACACATTCATATGATATAAATCCCCAAGCATATTCCACACTCAAATTGGCCCGATGACTTAAGCTTGCCTCGAACTGGACACAAAACGAGCAACACGTGCCGCTGCCGGCAAAAAAAAAAATAAGCAAACAAAAAATACGCAAAAAAAGAAGAAAAAAAAGCCCATTGACTCATACCAAATCTTGAAGAAAGACTCACATGTTATTAGCTATACATATGTAAAGGTCGTGACTCTGTCTGTGTTCATTTTGGCACATGAATCAGGTGCTTCGGTACTAATTTTAAACACGCTAGGCAGTCACCTGTAGCTGGAGGTCATGTCAATCAATGGCCTTAATGAGAGCTGCCACTGCGTGTGCTTAAAATTAGCCAAATAATTGTTGGACACGACACGGCGGCTGTCAAGTCAGGCACAAAAAATAAAACAGACCCCCCGGAGTCAGCTCATTGACTTTTGAGATAAAATGAGAAATTGGCCGCACAATGCGCACTGCGTGGCTCAAATTGTTGGGGCGTTTCGGGCCAATTACTTTCGTAGGCACACAGGAGCCGCCAGCAAAGACGACCGACAGGCCAGGCCAGACAGTCGTTCAGTCAGTCAGGCCCGACCCGTGCACACATTAAATTGTTATTGTCAACGCTGTAAAATATATACAAATGAGAAAACAAAAACAAGTTCAAGAAACTCCCCAGCTTAAATTGCTGCTGAAGGCGTTGTCACGCTGAAGTTTACTTGGCGTCCATTTTACGATAACTCGCAGCAGTCTCCATAATATAGCAACAACAGCGGCAATGGCAAGAATACGTTGTTATGTTTATGATCAGGCATTCAGTGACGTCTCCCACACACACACACACACACACACATAGACACAAAAACACACAGTTTACGTCAGTCATGAAAAGCGTTTTATATTGGGCTTCATTTGTTCAAATGTCGCCGGGAATTCCCGTAACGCATTAGCCTTTCAATTATTTAAACAAGCAATAAGTTCACTCTCATTAGCTGAAGCTTCAGTTTTTATGATATGAGCAAGCAAGCAAGGCTTGTACTTTCCATTAATATAAAAATTAATCCATTAATAATAAAAAGTTTCACTGTACGCACACGCAATATGTATTTGTCAAACAGAAAGTACGTAATAATATTTATTAAGTAAATATACATTGCATTTCAATGTTTATTTAATGAACAATCGCAAATGTGTTATGGACTCATTTCGGCCACTCCAAGTAGCTGCTTGTTCAGCCTAATCTAACACCTCTACACGTGCCGAGTATCACAAAACACGGAAAATAACCACAACCGCAATGACAACAAAAAAAAAAAAAAACCTTTTTTGGAGGTGCCGCCGCTAACAAAAATGTTCAACAATGTCGAGGCCAAAAGTACGAAGGAAACCAAGAGGAAGAAAAAACTTTCCGTGGCATATTTCCCACACTCGTTCACTTATTCTAATTGCTTAGAATTTTTTCATGATTAGAACTTTGATATTACAAGTTTATCTCAGTGGTTTCGGACTATAGGTAGAAATACCCAAAAAACAAGGCAAAGTATGTGCGCATGTTAGACAACAATTAATTGTGAATTCACAGTTAAAAAATGTTGTGCATTTTGAAATTTTTATATATTTGGTATTATATTAACATACATATTTCCATATTAATTATATTAAATTAATATTAAATTACAAAAACATTGCTAATGATTTTCAAAATTTCATTAGAGACATTACTGTCTTCTTAACTGGATTCATCAAAAGAATAAATGCGTACATCGAAACTAAGCCAATAAAAATGGCATTGTAATTGAATTTATAAAACATGTGGAACTGCAAAACGTGTCATACGTTAGATAAACAGCCTACTAAAAATGGACTGAACGTCATGCCGACATAAAAAGATAAACAGAGCCATGTCAGAGACAACAAGACGGGCATATGTACACATATATATATATATATATATATATATATATATGCACACATCGGAAGATTCATATAAAAGGTAGCTTATCAAAATGAACTGAGAGAGAGAAAGAGAGAAAAACAGATAGACGTGAATATTTTTGGTGTTGGTAAGTGTGCAGTATTGCCAATTGAATTGCCACAGCTAGGCGATAAAAATTGATGATGGCGACAAGCAAAGCAAAAAGCAAATAAAAAAAAGTGAAACATTAAACGAGACACACGTGTGTGCCTAACGATGGCCCAATTGCCTTGCCAATGTCAAACAAAAGCAAGCCACGCGCAAGCACAACAAATACAAATGAAAACACTAATGCGAAAGGTTCCACAAAGAGCAGCCCGTTAAAGAGGTGGAGAAGTCAGCGTACAGCAGCCATCGCTATTAATTAGGCCCGAGTCTTATTTAGTTGCCAAATGAGCACGTCAAGGCATAATAACAAAAATAAACTCACCAATATTACTACATATGATTATGCCATATAACCATGCAGTAGTTATCACAATTATAATTGGTAATATTTCATAAGCCAAAGTCGCAAATGATATTAATCATCTATTCATGATTGACTAATTTTAGAAAATTATCTACACGTTAAAACAAAGTCTAAGCCTTGTCTTATTTTAATAAAATTACGTATTATATTATGATTTGTTTATTATTTATTATTACAAGTAATCCTCCAATGGCATCTCTTAATATACTTGTAATGCCTCCAAGATCATTTTTGTGTGAATTTCGTTGAAAAGTGATTACAAATAGACATTTGTGTGAACAGTTGAAATTATATTCAGTAGCACAATGTGACGAAAATTCGAAAATGGAAAACAAAAACAATCTCAACAAAGAGTTTGATTGTTGTTCAGAAACTTGCTGGCAATACAATGGAACAATTATAAAGTGTATTTTTGGGACGGCACATGGCGAACAATAAACAATCAAATTAGCTAAGTACTTCTATTTTTTAAAATGCAATAAAAATGGCATTGTTGGGCATTAAGTCAAAGAAGTAAGCGAAAACACATTAAACACAAAATCCGTTCAGATTTGCGTCAATTCGGCATATTGACTTAACTGGCTTTGTTCATAAAACTCAGCGGGGAATTTACATGACAATTTACTTTCAGGTCCAGGTCTATGAATGGACTTATATTGTTATTTTTTATGTTTCTTTTATTTCCTTGCTTAGCGATTTTTATGTTCTGGTTATTAAATTGATTTTGAGCTAAATTATTTGCCTAATGAATGAACGCATTTAACGGCTCATGTTTTACGATTCGAAGAACTGGAATTTGAAATGTGAATGTTGTTCAACATATGCGTTTTCACAATCACATCGTTTAATTGGCACATCATAAATGTTTAATCATTAAACGTAATTAGTAATTAGTTTCGCACACACATACTTTTCTGGCACGTGTAGCCCCTGATATGCACTGGGGCGTATACTCGATGTCGCATTACTTCCGCCTGGGGCGCACCTCTAAGTTCTCTGCTTTAGAATACATGCATTGTGTGGAAACAATTTAAAATATCAGACAATGCCAAACAAAGGCAACAATTGTACAAAGCTAACCAGAAAGTAAAACTACAAACATGTGCAACGCACTCAGCATTCTCCTCACCAAACCCCTAACCAAATAACAAAAATACACTGCGCTATTTATAGATTTGCATTTAACAACTATTTTGTATGTATGCAAAATTCAAATCGGTGCACAAAATATCTTTTTTGT